>QWTY01038481.1:6885-26284 GCA_008033365.1 Pseudorectes ferrugineus
ATCTTCAACTGAAATTTTCCAGAAATGGCAGCAGCCCACTTCCAGGATTCTGGGACGGTCCAGTTGGTGTGACCAGACCCTGCGTGAGGGCTCTGCCACACCTGGACAGTTTCAAAGTCATTTGCAGTAAAAGGCATTTACCACAGTGGAAGGTCCATAATTCTTGATTCTTCAAAACATCTCAACTAGTGTAATTTAAGCTAGGACTTCTCAGCCTGCAAACAGGCACCTAAACTTTTGAGTTGCTGGTCCCATTGCCCTTTTCTCTTTTTAAGACCTTTCTGATTTTCCCCCTGAGAGATGATGATCCCATGAGTAATTAACTACTTCCTAACTTGCTTCTTCTCAGTTGTTTGTGGCAGACGCTCCCCAGCTGTAGGTTGGAAATGAAAAAACTTCTCCAATGCAAAGCTCTTTGCTTAGCACATCTTGGTGGTTCTCTCATGGAAATAGTAATGGACAACACAGAAATCCTTTCTGTTGTTTCAGTGCACTTGATTC
The DNA here is from genome assembly GCA_008033365.1 of Pseudorectes ferrugineus. Lineage (NCBI taxonomy): Eukaryota > Metazoa > Chordata > Aves > Passeriformes > Pseudorectes > Pseudorectes ferrugineus. The sequence goes on from QWTY01038481.1 coordinate 7,387, forward strand.
TCCTTCTTCTCCACCTTTTCAACTGGAAAAAAATGGTTCTTTGAGCAGATCTAATATAGCTTCTTACATGGCAAGCTCTGTAGAGAGTCTTCCACTCTGTGTATGGGTAGGTCTACTTTTAATCAGTGCTGATTTCCTTCCTTACTTTTGGTTGTCTCTGAGCATAATGGTTGTATTTGGAATAACAGAATATTTACCTTCTCCAGATCTCAGTGGTTTCCTCTGTTCTTGGTCATGTTTTTGTAAGCAGTTTTGTGCCTATGGACCTTTGTGCTTGGCCAGCTTTCACTGTTGGATGAAGGTCAACATTTTATTGCTCAGAAGCATTTTCGTAAATAATGCATTTCCAGTGTAAGACTGCAACAGATTAGTTTCTTTTTGGGGGGAAAGATCAGAGGTCCCAAAGAAATGGAAATGTCATGTTTTTGCGTTAGTTTAAAGGCTGTTCTTGAAACTTGTTGGTGACTAAGCTACTAAAAACTGAACCAGCCTGTCTGACTTTACGAGAATATAATCCATCAGAAGAGATTCACAAATAAATTGGGGTTCTTTCTTTTTTCTTTAGATTAGCTCATTTTCTGAGCAAAGTAAACCCATATATTACATTAAATATGTCTCCCACCATTGTTTATTTGCAGGCCTGTTCTTTGAAGGATAAGCCAATTTCCTCTCAAAGGCAGTTGATTTCTCTGACTCACTCTGACAGCTGTGACAGTCTGTTTGTCACAGAGCTATTGGTACATACCAATTTATATATTAAAAGTAGCCAGAGGTGGAGCAGTCTCATAGGTGGGTTTAGAACCTTAAAACATTGTGTGAAGATTCATCAGATTACTCCCTGGTTTTGTTTTGGTTTTTTTTTAATGATGACATTATTTTGTAACTTTGTGGTTTAGTGAATTGTCTTACAACAGTGACTCTTACCTGGGAAAAATACTGCCTTGGAATGTCCGAGTTATGCTCCGTGCTACAGTATCCAGTATGGTTCTATGGCAGTGTGGGAACACATCAGGCCAAAGCCGGTAGTGGGCTGTTTGCCATTCTGGGGTGAATTGTTTCTGGCTCGGTACCATATGCCTGAGGGTGGCATGTGTCTTCTCAGGAAGGACAAATTGCTCTCCTTCATGTTTGGCAAGCTCCTGCTGGCATGCCAAAGAGGCCTATATTTAGTACTGGTACTGTTTAGCCAACAAGCTGGGAAAATTGTCGTGATGATGCGACTAGAGATTTACCAAGCCTGTTTTCCAAGAGCTGAGGAAGACATGGCTGAAGTGAGCTTTGAATTTCCAGCTTTGAATCTTGCTGCTCCTATATTCTCTGGATACAGTACATCCTGCTCCCAAGCCCAGGCCTGTGGTGTTGCAGCTTGAACTGAGCTCATTTACTCCAATTTGGCATTGGTGGGATCCCTACAAAGCTGGCTATTTTGACATACAGCTTGGTACCCAAAATTCTGCTCTCCTTGTTCTGTTGAATCCTGGCTGTAGCTGTCGCTGTTCCTGCCCCCCTGGTGACATGTGCTGTCCTGGCTGCCTAAAGCACACAGGGTCCAGATGTGCTGAGAGCAGAGATCCAGAGCGCAGCAGCAACTGTTCCCATCAGAACCTTCTTTGCCTCTCATCTGCACTGGGCACTTGGCTTACCTACAATTCAAAAAGCTCATGAGACTGAAGGCAGTGTGAGCCCTGACACTCACTGCGAGAATTTCACCTGCTCTGCTCCTTTCCCTTGTGAAACAACAACATCAGGAAACTCCCAAAGAACTGGAGCAACACCATGGGGTTATCTTATTTCTTATTCATTTTATTTATCTTATTTCCACCCCAAACTGGCCACAGGCACATTCGCTGTTCAATAAGAGCATCTGAAGGTTCTTCTCCTGAAAGGCCATGCCTGTGGGAAGGTCTCAGTTATCTACTGTTTGTATTAAGTTGAAGTTACATTTTCAACTGGTAATTTACTCTATACTTTGCATACGTAGCAGTGCTAGCAAGAGGGTGAAAGAAATTACCTCTTGAGGAAAAAAAAAGGCAAATATCCCAATGTAAACATGATTTTATTGCTTTTATTTAAGCTGTGTGAGGGAGATTCATAGGGGAAAAGCTAAACAAAATAGGCTTTTTATTAACAAAACTTTTCAAACACATGCTCTGCTCACAACTCAGCTCAAGATACATGAAAAAAAGATTAAGGAGGTCTCTAATTCTCTAATTTCAAATCACTTCCTAAAAAAATCCAAAACGACTATTCACTTGCGTCTTGACACACATTCTCATAAGCAAAGGAATTTTGGAGTTATTCTTAAAAATATTCCCAAAATGTACCTTAATCCTTTGCTTGGGCATTTAAATCTTCTTTTCCATCTGAAACAAGTGTTGCTTTTGGCTGTTGTAGCTACAGCCAAAACATGAAAAATCGTCTGTGCTTGGGTTGGCTATATAGGAATTTTCTATGTGCTAGGCAGGAGGTTCTCAGGGCTGGCTAATACTGCACGCCTTTTCTCTTCATTTGCAGTGTCAGGTATTGCTGGCAGGATATTGCACAATGGAGAGCATGGCATTGTCCTTTCTCCCTGTATGTCCCTTCTGTGCGCATAAAAATTAGGTTGTTCTGCTGACTTAATTACTGTGAGGACAGATCATCTTCTTAGGCATCTTGTCACAATACTGACATTTCTTGTGGAAGTTTTAAGTGATTTGACACTTCTTATCATAGTACAATTTCTAGCTTGTCTTCCAGTGAACAAATGTTGATTAATAATTCTTGGCATTAGAAACAAATCACAGCTTTGGCTTACTTTCAGTAGTTCAGTAAACTAGGCAAAGGTCTTGACACCCCTAATTTGCTGTGCTTAGTAGATATCTGGTTGACTATTTTTGTATATTTCTCAGCTTTCTGTCCATTGGGCGAAGAAAAATCTGGAGAGCAGGTTGTGCATGTCTGGGACATCCACCCTGTACAGACCTGTTAAATCCCTCAGATGTTTGTTGCTGACTATTACTTTAATGAATTCACTGCAGGTCCCCTACGTAGCAAACACTGCCACATGGTAGCTCAGAGCTATCAACATTCTTCAGGTCATGAACTCCCTCTAGTCGATTTATCTGCCAGGATGGTATTTGCCTGCATCTTCCAATGGAGCCCTTTCTCTGTGAATAAAGTAGCATTAAGACAAGACACAAACCAGTTGTTGGAGGGCAATACACACTCCTGCTTTTAGCTTGGTATGAGGCTTCATAAACCATAGATTTTAGGAAAAAGTACATGGTGAATTAACAAGAAACATACTACTCCTGGCAATTTGTAGAGTCTAAATGGCATACATAGACATGAAAATGCACTGAAGATTGATGTTTCTTCACAGTACACCACTCCCCTCACAGCCCGCGAGCTTTGTGGGGCTCTGTCACAACCTGATTTGCTGTATTGTCAGCTCCCAGGTTGTTTGACTGAGTTTGAAAAATCACCATAGTAATCAGCTGTCACAGGTAATGGTTTCCTCTGAGTTTAGAAAGAGCAGCCGCCAGCTCCTGCTGTGCTCTGTTGGGTGCACCGGGCATTGCTGCCAAGCTCCTTGGGTTCTGGGTCTGGGGTTTTGAACAAAGGAAGCAGTCTCCAGCTATTTCCAATCATTCTTGCAGGGGAAGTCGTGCACAGCCCACTCCCCCTGCGTGTACCTTTTGAGAGGTCTCCCGAGTATCTTTCTCCGAGCGATTGAGGTGTGTTAGTTGTAATGACCAGGTACTGTTTCTGCAGTCCATGCTCCAGAGCTCACTCTGTTTCTGCCTTCCACAATTCTTTGGTAGCCAAGAATACTTTGTTGTTCCACAGGTTAACCAGAATTACTAAATCCTCCTCAAGGACTGATTTCCCTAAAAGATTCAATGTCTCATTTTATCTTCTAGTAGGCACTGAGCAGTTTGGGGGAATCACCAGTTTCTCCAAATATTGGGGGTTTTTTTTCAGCCTTTTATCATGATATTTTTTTCCTATGGGCTTCTGTGTTTTCATGCCATACTTTTATGTCTTTTAAATCATTCCCTTTGTGGATTTGTGAAATTTCTGACATCCAGAAATATTTCTTTTCCCTGTTTAAATGGAAATGTTGCCACATGTGTGTTTGTTCCCTCATCTACACTCATGGAGCTTCTCCCTGTAACAATGCCAGCAAGTTGTCCACTTCTAATGGTGTTTAAATTGTGTTTCAGGGGTTGTGACGTCCTTTTTTGGAGATCTTGCTGTGAACTATGTGACATCTGCTGTATTATAACAAATCCTGGTAAGCTGTTACCAGCTATACTGTGGTTTCTAAGGCTTTTTGACAAAATGGTGCATTTCATTGTTTTCCTGTGATTCAGGTTATAATCTCTTGATCTTGTAACTAACACTAATAAATATTTCTTGTAGTTTATATTTGATGCTGTTTTAAATTAGGATATTGCAAGTATGATAAAGACTTCTCCAGATATCTTTTTTATTGGCCTATCCCTTGCGAAGATGGTATTCCAAAGGGTGTTCTCTGAAGCACTGCTTTACAGGGAGTACTGAAAGGAAGTGCAGTGCTAATGCCACCAGCTAGATTGACCATAGTGTTGGACAGCATGCACACATGATACCAAGTGGGACAACGAGACTGTGGTGGCCCCATATTATTGCTTTTTTTTGAGTCTTGGACATTCTGAAAAAGGGCTGTATTTCTCTTATTATTGCACTTAACTGCATTAAGGTTTATCCACTTTTCCAGTCCAATGTGTATTCACTGTAAAGTTTTCACTTTTCTACCTTGAGCCCATTGATAACAGTAGTCGGGAGGGTGAATACAGAGCATTAAATCTGGGAAAGCTTGGTCTTCCAGTGGTTTGCACCTTGAAGCATATACACACAGCATTTCCTCATTTCTTTTGCTATTTGTTTCCTTTTCAGAGTCAGGAGAATTTTGAGCAAGTTTCTCCCAGAGCAGGTGTTGACAGCATCTCCAGCTACCAGTACTTTTGACACATGGTTCTTTTGCTGACATTCAGCTGTGCCTTTCCTGGCTGTAAGATGCAGACAGTTTATCCTGGTTTTAGATTTTGAGGCCCAAGAAACAGCAACAAGAGAATAGGAATGAGGAATTAGGGTGAAGATCCTGAGCAGCAGCAGCAGGAGCAGCAGCAGCAGAAAATAGTAATTCATATTATGGGTTTACCTACTGATTTAAAAAAAGAGTAAAGTTTATGTTTTATAAACTGTATTCTCATTGAATAGTCCTAATAACACCGCTACTTTTGTGGCATGAATCCTGTGAAAGGGCCTTTCAGAAACATACTCTGTCTGCTGAGGTCTAAACCCTGCAGAGTACACAGTTCATCCTGGCACTTAAACCCTGACTCTACACCCATTTTTGCCAGAGCTGCTGCCACTGGGTCCCCGTTCCCCTGGAAGGGCTGCAGCTGTACCCAGTGGCCACCTCTTCCCCATGAAGCTGGTATCAATCTCCACAGGACCTTCAAGTCTCTGGTCTTGTTAGAGGCCACTCTTCACCCTCACTTTGGTGTGTTGTTACAATGACAGAATCCCAAAGACTGTTCTGTGAAATATTAATATGTAGCTAATTAGCACCTCTCTATAATTGCCTGCCTTTGCATGAACTACCACCTTGAATCGAAAGGTCCCTGCCTGGAGTGTTTTGGTTTTAGACTACTTTAAAGTTACTGAGATCTCTGGGTATTTTTCTCTCCAGGTAGGCCGAATTACTGTTTTACAAGGTTTGGAAAATACACCATATTCTGGGGGAAGGAAACAGGTCTGTAAAACAGAGATGCTGTCATGAACGTCATCAAAATGAAGGATAACTTTGGCTGGAGGGAAAGCATTTCCTGAGGAGACCTGTTTAGTTCACCAAGATGCTTTCGTGCAGACATTTGACAGCTGAGCAGAGGATCTGCCATCCTGCATCACAGACAGAGTCTGCCCAGGCCAGTATCCTGTCCCTGACAGGGACCAGCTCCTAATACTTCAGAGAAAAATGCATTTCCATCATGATGGGAAATAACTTCCTCATGTGATGAGTTTAATGCCAGTCCCAGACACTTGCTGGTTGATTTGGGGAAGACCTAGACTACCTTTTTTGGTGTTTTGTTTTGTTTTTTGTTAATCTCAGGTTGTTTAGCAGTAAATACACTGAGCAAAATTCAGTTCTGGCCATATCTTGAATTGCTAATGAACTCTTTATAATGAACTGCATTGTGGCAGCATATTTCTTGGGTTAATGAACAGTCATAGCCCTCTTAGCCTTTTGCAGGATAACTAGTTTTGATAAAGAAAGATATATTCAAAGGCAAAGGAGGATCTGGTACAAATTCTGTAGTCTTAAAACTGTTTTGTACTATGGGTCATTAACATTTCTATTTTCTTTTGATTTCTCCTTTCAGGGATCATTTCTGGGTATTCTTCATTACATTAGATTTGACTTTTCTTGTGTACCTACTCATTGTTTACCATATAAAGAAATGCTGCTATCTACAGTGTATTTATTTTCCTTTTTTTTTCTTCATGCACTAATAAATCGATCAGTGGCAAACTGACCATAGGCACTGGACCAAAGACAGCTTTGAGAGCGTGACCAGCACTGGCACATGGTGACTCCTAATGCTGAACACCGAGTGACTGCACCCAGGTGTGGGATGTGCTCGCACTTAGGAGATACAGCACTTCTGCCATGCACAGGAATCTTTTGTTAGCTAAAATTAACTGGCACGTGTTTCTGGCAGTGCTGCTGCTGTTTCCAAAGTGACAGCCTCTTCTTTTGCATCCCCAGGAGAATACCTGAGAAATGGCACATCTTCTAAACACTGCCTACCTGCCTTCCCCAGCCTGCGGAGGGCTCTTGCCATGTCAAGTGCTGCTGGGCACTCTCTGAAACAACAAACCCCCATTCCCAGGGGTAGGAAGGAATTTATCCTGTCCAGTGTCCACTTGCTTATTATCAACAGGCAGGTCATCAGCCTCTCTCTTGCTGGGTGAGACCCATTGAAGCACAAAAAGCCAGGAGAAGCCGTGGCCTTCTGACTGTCTCCTTGTATGAGCAGACTAGAACAGGTCACCAGTGCCCCTTTTCTCTAAAGAGATAATGATGTGCACATCTCACATGGGTGTAACCAGAGCATTTATATCTTTGGTCAGTCCTTGTTATCAACCGCGTAACTGCAGACAAACAGTTCCTCTTTCTCTCTGTTTTCTCTTCTCCAGCACGAATCTTACTTTCTGTCAGTATGCCACAAGATTTCAAATATATTAGTACCTTTTTGGGCAAATTCTGGCTTCCAAATGCAGAGTGGGGTAAGCACAGCAGGAATCTCCCCCTGTTGACCTCTCTCTGTTTTCTGGAGTGTTGTTTCTAACACATATTAAGTAAGTTGCAATGAGAAGATTCATGAAAGCACATCAGTGTTTTTCAGAAACTTCAGAGTTGCTGGGATGCTCAAAGAGCCCACCAGATGCTGCAGATGGTATCCCAGATTTTAATTTTTATAATTTTTTATTTTCAAAACTGCTTTACACAAACTACATTATAAAGGCACAGAGTCTGAAATTTATGTGAACCTTGGGACGTGGATTTGCAGAATGCTGCTGGTAGTCAGGAAAAAGGTTTCTAATAAAAATACAGCAGTCATAATTTTCATTGATATTTTTCTGAAGTAATTTGTTCATATATGTAATTCTGTATCATTGATCATATTTTAGAAAAAAAATCTGCTAAACATGTTAAGTCTCAATACTCTGTTAATGATAGATTAAACACTTCTAACAAGTGCAACCAGTGTATTCAATGAAGATCTAAATATAATCACATTGTACACCTTAGCTCCATTTCAACTTCTCTTCCTGTCCTGGAATATAATTAGGATGGAGCCTTGGGGACACACTCACTGCTAACCAACATCTCAATGACCTTGCTGGGGCAAAAACAGATGTCAAGTCACAACTGAGTCTGAGGCACTGACTCTAAGAATAGATTCAAATTTCCACTGTTAGGTGCAGTCGTAATGTGAAAAGTAGCCCTTAAAATAATTTTCAGAAAATAATCTTAGGGCTAACAGGAGACAATGATGGTGAGACCTCCACAGAAAATTCAGTAATTTTCTTTTTCTGCATGCTGTGTTAGAGCTTCTGGAAAAGGTTAATGGTTAGTGACTACTTTACATTTCCTGGTTTATAACCCTTAAAAAGCAATTATTCTATTTATGCACTGTGAGACTCAGGAAATTGTGGTTCAGCCTCCTGCTCCAGTAGTGGCATCTGTGCTAAAGCTCCAGCTCTCCAGGCCTTGGGAACGCAGCTGCTGCTGTACAACGGGACAGCCGTGCTCTGTCTGGGATGTCCTCACCTGAAAGGCAGTTCCTCTGCCCCCTGAGGCTGGACTGCCTCGAACCACATCTCTGCCTTGTTTCTCCTTGTGCCAGGGCTTGCCAGAAAACAAGGCCAGTGGTGGGTGGAGGTTTCCAGAGGGACACAAAATCCAGCCGATAATCAGCCGCACGATCGCGCAGCCATTTATAAGGAGATGCCGGTGCCCACAGCTTGCTCCGTAGGTAAAGAGGAGATTTGGCAGCTACTTTTGGTCTCCCTGGAGTCAGGCTGGCAAACACCCACACCCAGAAGACACAAGGCAGCCTAGCATTGCCCAGGCAGCCCAACCATAGGCTGCATGGGCAAGGAAAGCAATGACAAGTCTGGGAATTTGCTCAGCACTGAGGTGTTTCAGGTGTCTGCAACAAACACAATTCAATATAGCGCATTGATGATAAAAATCATCAGCCGAAGTTTAGTGCAGGACTGAACTACTTTCCTCTGGGTGCAGATCTCTTGTAGACCTTTTCCTGCAAATGGAGGCTGCTTCAAGAGTGCCATTTCCCTTGAAGTTGTGATTAGCATTTATTTCCCTATGCTAGAGTTAAATTTAGCAGTAGATCTTATTTTTTAAAACTAGGAACTTACTAAAATCTTCAGATTTTTCTTCATAGAACAAACCAGGAATGAATAAAGTGCTCTTAGAAAGTGGCAATAATCTGTTCACATTTTACAATTACAATAATTGCAATTCTAATACTACAACTATTAAAATTTAAGATATCTGACATCGTACAGAATTATTAATATGGAACTAAATTCCTCTGAGTGGGACTTTGAATATGATTTCTCACTGAGATTAGGTAGTCTTTAAGAAACTGGATAAAAAATATTTACATGTATTTCAGGCTAAGCTGCTTATTCATGAGTAATAATCAAATGAATAGAACATGTCAATTTATTTCAGATCTATAAAATACAAATCTAAAAATATCATTTTACAGACAATATTCACCATTTAGTTTTTATTTTAGTATGATCTAAAGCCTATCTTGCACAGAATAATAATGTAACAGAATAACAAAATAGTCTACATTTTAACCTTAGAGATTTCCTTAACTGGAGTCTACCATTTACACCAAAAATACTTGTGCACAGTAACCAATTAAACATCTACATTTCAAGAATAGATTGGCTACATCTCATAACTGAGACGCAAATTACAGTACATTTATTAAAAATCCTTCAAGAATGCACTCAGTAGTAACAGTAGTTAAAATCATAACAGTTCTGTGAAATGATCAAAGCAAATGATAACAGAATTTTAAAATTCAGTTAATCATTCATACGTAATGTAAAGCCCATGTCACACTACAATGAAGGAAGAAATTACATGGGCACAAGTGCAAAAATGCAATATTGTAAGCCATCTCTTTGGTAAAAATCAATTAGCAGGAAGTATACCATAATAATTCAAGTCAAAGACTAATTCAGGCTATATGTTTTTTTCCTTTCCTACCACAGGCAGACTTGATTTGCAAGCAATCTACAGTAAAGAAGTTAAAATTCTACTTAACACTGCCCATTTTTTCCTCTTTTAAGTTTAAATATTGAAATTAAAGATAAGGATTTTTTTCTTTCATAAATAGCTTTTCAGTAGTATTGTTTCTTCAGGAATTTAAAAATAAATAGCAAAATATACACAACTTCAAAGATTACATTTAATTCCTTCTAGGTATGTCCTGAAAATATATCACCAAGGAATAAATAACTTTGGGTTTCTCAGGTATTTGGTAAAATGTCAATTACTCTTACATAAGGAGTTTTCTCTGAGGGATAAGGAAGTACCATTGCTTTTTCTACAAAGCTTTTCCATACAGGTGGAATTTTAATAACTTTACAGTAAGAATATAATCTGTAATATAATACGGACCTTCCCCACTAAAAAGTACAGTAAAAAATCTTTCAAAATTAAACCTTCAGAATTTCATATTCATATCTGAGGAACTTCCAGGTAACTATGAAGTTCTCCTGGCAGGACAGTCAAGATTGGTTGTCTGTGTCAGGAGGTTACAGTAACAGTAAGGCAATTTCCTCCAACGGCAGAGCCAAAGCTCTTTTCTACTGACAACATATTAAAAATCCAGAAAAGACAAAATGTTGAGGAAGGGACAAAAGAGAAGGATGTGGGTGAAGAACACTCATGTGTAAACCATCCTGAGACAGATGTGGATTGCCTATAGAGATTTCACTATAACCATATATTTTATATAAATTCTTCTGGTTTTGAAGGACGTGACCCTCATGAACAATTAAGGTAAGGTCATAGGGGGTTTGTAGATTATCATCTTACTCAACCTCCTCCTTATATTTATCTGAAATTATTGCTAAAGAAAGCAAAAAAAAATCCAAGCCACATTAGCAAAGCATCTAGTTAAAAAGAATCCAGCAACTTGAAGTGTCATTAGAAATTAAAAAAAAAAATCTTATCTGCAGGAAGATCTTCTGGAGGGGCAGAGCAAAAGTCCTTGCCTTTTTACAAGATCCATTTAAGCTGCCAGAAGAGTAAAGGCAATTTTGACTGTTCATTTATTCAGAATTCATAAATAACATGTAGATTCACTAACCTCCTATTCACACCCACAGTTAATTTACATAAAATATTACGCAGAATGCTTTTCTACTCCTTGTTTGATTCCAAGCACAAGATGTAAAAACCAGTTAAACTGCACAGTCCAGCCCTTATCTCTGCAAACCTCTATCTGATCAAGAAAATGCTTTTTGGCATCTTCTTCACTTTTCCCTACTGTCAGTGCATCCCTGATATATTCAATATCTTCTTTGCTGGTTAATTGGGGCATTCCAGTCATTAGCATCATGGAGAACAGGATGATCAGCAGGTTTGTGTGGTGTCGGAGAGCTAAATAAGCCTTCACACATACATCCTGTGAGAGAGAAGAGTTTTTTGTTACTTGAGGAGATGAATTGAGAGGGATGGTGTAGGAATTTCACAGGACTCTCATTAACCAATGCCATTCAATCACAGGAGTATGTCAGAGACAGGAGACCCAACAGAGCCATTCAACCGAGTAGAAACATGACACGAATTTCTGCACCTGCTGCTCAGTGTAACTTCATTCACCACAGGTTGGGGCAACAAGAACTGTTTGGGTGTACAACTAACGGCTCTTAATCCTACATTAATTACTAAAGCATAAAACCTTAGCCTCACCAGAATTTCAAATTAATTTCCCTACCATATAACCTCTTTCTGTGGCTGTTAAAAGAGACAGCAATAATTCACTGTCTTCCTTTACTGCTGGGATGTTCCCATTTAAAGACTGTGGCTGGCAAGTGATACTGAACAAAGCAGCACCTCCAGGGGATCGCTCTTCATTTTCCATAGATGCCTATTATCTTCGCAGTGGTGACGGATTATTCAACAGGGAAGATTTTTCAGGCTTGGTGTTCTAAGGAATTTTGCTAGCTGACAGCTCTAGTCTTCAGGCACTCTGCCTTGCTGTAGGATTTCTGTCACTGTGTACTGTCATTCTGGATTCCATAGACTTTTTTTATAGCCTTTTCATTTCCATGTATAAATAATCTCTGCTTAACAACAGAACTTTTAGAAGAATGAAATTTCTGCAGCTTGGAAAAACAGGCAATGTTTTTAAAAATAGTATTTCCTGCCAAGCAACTAATATATAAACTGAAATTATTTTTTCTTATATTGAATTTATAACTCATTTACTAGTAGAAATAAGAACAATGCAATGAAGACATCAATCATCAATCAACTAGAAATTAGGCCTGCAACGCAGTAATGTAAAAATATGAAAAATATTTTCAAGAAGGTTGTTATTATTCAAACCAAAGCTGAAGCAATGCTAATTTTTACCCAATTAAATATTCAATTTAACCTTTCCACAACTGTATATTAACTTTTTGAATAATACTTGGGAAATCCAAATATTTTAATGTAAACTTCTAACAAATACCATCAGCCCTCCAGAACAAAAGGCTTTTTTTTTTTTTTTAAAGATACATGTTTTCTTTCTTCCTCTGAAACAGGAAGAAGTGCACAAATATTCTTAACATCTATCACTGTTCACATCAGCAACACCAGGACACCCAACTAGACAGGTTAGGAAAATACTAAGGAAGGGAGATGATACATTGAAGATCTGTCTGTACAATTTCTTTTTTTAGTATTGCCTGGGAACTTAAATCTTTTACTCTGTTCCCAAATAAATTCTGTCCTGAAATAAGATCATACTTATGAACTTCAGTGTTAGTTTAGTTCTAGCATAGCAAAAGATAAACTGCAATGGTCAAAGCACAATTTACAATAGAAAACACCATCACAGGGAATAGTTTCTCTCCATTATATCAGGAGAAAAAAAAAATAATAAAAAAAGGAAATTTTACTTATGTATTATCAACTTCAAACAGAGAAATCTTGTCACAAGAGTTAGTCTATGTTTTGTTCCCCTTGAAAGAGATGAAAGGTCTTTATAGTTATATCAAAGAAGGTTTTACATTTCTGTATGGATGATGAATCTCACTGCTTTGGGTGTCTGAGACAGAAAAACAATTATGCAGTCAAGAAAAACCTGGAATCACTGCATCTCAAAGGCAGTCCTTCCAGGAATTAAAAAGATTTTAAAAATCTGTATCTGCCTGTTACAGTTATTTATTCAGACAGGAACTGAATCTAGTTTTGCATTAGTATCTTCCAAGAAAATGAATTTTTACACTTCTGAGAGAGGCAGCAAGCACCAAAAATAACCCAGACGACAGGTATGTGTCAAAGATATGTACATGTTTACCATGGGATTAAGAAGAAACCTGCTAACTCATCTAAAGCCATAGGCAAAATGAGAGGAGCTGAGGAGAAACCAAAATCCCATTGCCCAATAGGAAAAAAAAGAATAATCATTTTGAAAGCTTGAAACAGTCCTAAATATTATTATCCTAAAATTCAGGCATTTTTATAATATAACGTGTCCAAGTTCTGTTACATAGGCCATCCCTTCCCTGTACAGTATACTGCAAAAAAGTATTTCTCAATGAAGAATTGTGTACCCTTCTGTCACCTTTGTTTGACAATCAAATACATGAGAATGTGTAAAGAAATAGTTTAGAAGAATTTGATTAGCACTGAAAATACCGATCTCTGTATAATCAAGTCAGGAGAGTAATGAAAAAATAATGAATTAGGTAAATTAAATCTAATGAATAAAAATGGGTTCATAATTTAATGCACAAACTATCAAAGACAATTTTAGGCAAATTAATAATAGGTAGGTGGGCAAAGTTCAAAAAGGACTATGAAGATCTTAGATGAGGCTTTCCTCAAAGGTTTCTACAAGTAAGAAGTGAAAAAGTTGTGTGCCCATAGGAGTAAGAAAGTTGATTGGTTTCAGCCAAAGGCTGTAAATGAAATGCCACCACATATGACACTTACAGCAAGGGAAATCTGGGCAGTACTAGGGCAGCTGAAAAATTCATGGGTGGAACAGAAAAATACTTGTCTTCTCAGGTTAAGGTATGCTTAAATGCATGTTTGTGATGAGAAAAAAACCCATCAAATACTGCTTCCTTCTAAGCATTTCTGTGATGTCATTAATAACCTCTGGCGTCTAATTTTCATTAAACCATCATAACAAATGCAAACAAAAAGGGAACCCAAATTTAGATTACGAACTAATAGAAAGGAACTTCATTGCTAGATCAGAAAAGTTGCCAGGGCACTGACAGCCTCAGAAGTTCACTAATAATGAACTATACTCTTCTGCAGTGAACTTTGGTCAAAGTTATTTGTCATTTTAACCTTCTACAGCATCTGCAATATGAGCTCTGGCTAACACACTGGACTATGTCCAGTGCATAAAAAAGAAATAAAACTTTATAAAAGTAGGTTATTAAGTTATTAAAAACACCAAAGACTGTAAAAAACAAAGGAGTCTTCTGAAGTACAAACTGTTTTAATGTAGTCAAGTAGAAAATAATGAGAGATGCTCTTAAAAATTAATGAAGGATAAATGCTGAGACTTTCCCATTAAGAAATAAATGAGTCAGCAGGCATACTGAATGAATCCCTCAATATTAGGAAATATGATGAAACAAGTCAACTGAAAAGTGAAACTACAATTTCGTTTATTTTTTTGCTCTCGCCATGTAATTAAAACATACATTTTTCATAGCAAAATATGTGATGCAAATCTTTCTCTGTGTTACTCTTTTACTTGTATAGAAGTATTTTATCTTTCTTTTTACTGGTCTTTGAGACAGAAAAGACTCTTAATGTACTACTGCAATAGCGGTATATAAACAGTAGCTATTGCAGCAGGACTATACATGAACTTACATTTTTTGGTCAGTTTATTGTTGTCTGCGCCTAAATCATGTCACTTAAAATGCCCAGGTCACATATCACCATCACAGTTCACAACAGTAAAGCACATTAATTACCTTTTATTTGGCTAAGGACACAAGTGGAAATGACACTGGTGCTATCACAGCATTCCTAAACTGTCTGCATTAGTGGGATGGTAGCAGTACTTAGAAATTAGTACCAGAGTAACAAAATGTGTATTTAGTCAAACCCGGGACTCCATGATGGAGGCATGATGTATTGAAGAGAGGCTACGACCTCCGATTCAATCACTTCCGATTGATTTTGGTATTTGGGCTGCTGAAGTAAAGGTGAGATACTCTCTAAAGAGCTGGATGATCCGTATATATGAAAACAACTTTACCTCACCCAGACACCAACAGGTCTTTCAATCCTCCATTAGCACATTTTAACCCTTTTAACTATTTTCTGCTTCCAGAACAGAAGTCTTCTTTGAAATGACATACCCCAGACTGGTGTTTCAGTCCCACACCTGCAGCGACAGCATCGTTGCTGTACACAGCACAGCTCACAGGCTTCCCTGAGAGCATGGACTCAGCATTCCCTTCCCAAGGCAAACTCCACCCTAAGATCTTTTGAGCTACAAGCCCCCTTCAAAACACCTCCACCGTGATAAAGGCAGTCCCGGCAAAATGAAGACTCAAAAATTGCACCTGGTTCTTCAGTTATTTTCAGAAGTTTGGGCAGTGACTTCAACCAAAGATAGTTGGTTCTTCTTTGCATGGGTCGTCTCCACACATGCCCTCTCCCTTTTGATTGTCTCTGGTGGACAATGTAATTTGTCCTAACACAAGGATACCATAGGGTGGGAATTGCAAGAGGATCCAAGTGGATCCCCATCCCTGGCAGGCAGGCCTGCAGGATGTGTCCAGACCGAAGATGGGGAACGCTCATTTTTGGACGAGTGAGTAAAAGCACTGAGATGAGGCCACAAATGGAGACAAAATGCTGAAGTAACTGCATAGGGGACCCACTTGGTGTTATTATCTTAGGATAATTCCCATTGCCCATCACAGACAATCACAAGGGAGATGGGGGTGTGTAGGACAGATTTGCTATACAACTGTGTATATGTTCAAAGGGACATAGTCACCATCCACCAGTAAGAACCTTAATTAGGTACTCAGGTTAGAAAACCACACTCCTTACTGGGACTGGTTCACCCACAAGAAATCCACAACATGAAAGTTAGGCTTTACTCTACAGAAGAATTTTTCTTTTGATATTATAAAGAACCTGCTTTCTAAATCAGACACTTTACTCAAGTCTCTAAAGATGACCACAGGAATAACACCTCAGACAAACGCGTACTTCTGACCAGCCACATTCTCAATCATTTCCTTAAAAATAGGAACTGTATACTGAACTCCCTCTTTGACCAGGTCCTACACTAGCTTGAATAATCACAACTGGTTTGGAAGTGGTCAATTTCAAATAGAAGCAATAGAACATATTTTAAACCCCATTGGTTTCTTTCAGAGTTAAATCTATCCATCCACTTCACAAAACAGCATCTGAGATAGCTTAGGGTCATTGATTTTTACTCAGATGCAGCCGTCCAAGCCCCAGCACTTGAGGGCAGAATCAGGAGGGAATAACACTGGCAAAGTCAGCTGATGAATGCCTCACACCTGCTCATACTCCACA
This sequence comes from Pseudorectes ferrugineus, assembly GCA_008033365.1. Classification (NCBI taxonomy): domain Eukaryota; kingdom Metazoa; phylum Chordata; class Aves; order Passeriformes; genus Pseudorectes; species Pseudorectes ferrugineus. The sequence continues at coordinate 23,783 of QWTY01038481.1, forward strand.
GAGGCTCTGCTTAGTGCCATGAGTTTCCTCTAATTGCACAAACACTGAAGCCCTCTGCAAAGTATTTTCAATCAAGACAAGAAACAAAGAAAGAACTGCTTATCTGGTCTGCTGCTAACGAGCTTTTCAATGTGCCTTTGTGAATGTTTGAATTCTAGTTCCCATAATTGTACAGATAATTTTTTCTCTTAGTTGGGCCTAAAATATCCCGGAATTGTATTGTGATTCAGTATATTTTATTAAGATAATACCCAGGAGCCTAGACCTTTGAAAACCAAGGCACTAATGTTCATTTCAGAGGGTAAAAAAACATTGCTTAATTGATTTGCAGCTAGATACCCATTCTTTTACCTGAAATTTATGGAAATGGAGACTTGTCTTCTTTCCGTAAGTTCCCATGACATACAGAAAATCTGGAGTGAGCACAAAAGGAACTCTCTCCTTATTAATTCCAAGGAAGCTTTTATAATTCCCAAGAATATGGCCAAAATCAATATGGAAAAGGTTACCTTCATAAAGAGAAGAAGAAATCACAGTTAGATAAATACAATAGACTGCTAAGAACACTTATGTGTGTTCACTGTAGTACCAACCCCTTTTTTTCGGTATTTATGATCACTCTTAAGTTCAGCAGAAAAGACTATTTTCTTTCTTTTTTGGGGAAATACATAATTCTGTCCTCTTGGCAAAATTACTTTTTATTTATCTTTGGCAGTTGTTAGAAGTCTGGCAGAACTGCTGTATTATCTAAACATACACTCACAGCTTTTCAAAAACCAAGGAAAGCTTGTGCATCGTACCCGTAACAATCAGAGCATCACTACACGGAAAAGGCTTCAGGGTTATGTTTCAAATACCCATGGGATTCTGGCATTACCCATCTCCTTGGCAAATGTCATTGGCTAGAAGATGCTTTCTCCTCACAGACCTTCATAAACCACTCTGTATGTTCAAAGTCTGCATTATCACCCTTTGGATAGCTTTGAGAGAGTAGTAGGGCATCAGTTCCCACAAACGTGATGAAAACTTCTCCTTTTAAGGGTCACTACACCTACAGGACTGGAGTGTGCTGCTCCTCTTCACATTACTTTATTACTTTCACTGGCAGCCAGTATACGGATACAAGAGTATGGTTACTTAAAAACACAGATTTGTAGTAGTGTACAAAAATATAAAACATCGAATTATGTAAGATGATACTTAACAGTGATCTGTAGGTGGAACATCCTTAGATGTTCCTAATTTTAAGCCAGCTTTCAAGCTCCCCCAGCCTACCAAATCTGACTCTCTGCAGACCTCTCAGACTGAGATCCTTCTGGCTCCTGAGGCTCAAGACAGCTCCTGTTAAAGACTCTGAGGCAAACCTGCTCATGACCACAACAGAATAACGTTTTTCTCTGTTTATCTGTCTACCGACCTGTGCCTCGTTTTCTGCCAATGGGAACTAACACCACATTATATTATATATAATGTTGACATTAAAGCATTTATTTGTCGTTTTTTCCTCAAGGGCTTCTGCTGAACTTTTTTACTGTAGTCTTCAATTAGCTCATTTCTGCCTTCAGGCTACTTCTCCTCTCTAGCCTTCAACTGATAAAACTTTAATATGATCAATATTAAATATCCTTCTAACTATTTTCCATCTTTTATCAGAGACTAATTATGAAGCGAGAGGATCATGAAACTAAAAGTGAATTCCTTAGACTAAATAAAACTCTGCTATATGTACTGATTGTTCTGGGGTTCTTTCCATAGGTAAGTAAAATTAAGGATGAAACAATGTGCAGCTATGGAAGTAACTCCCAAAGTTCATAGTACAAAAATCTGTGAGTTTCTTCAGGAGGATAAAACCATCCCACAGATTGTAGTAGCAAAACAAATACACTCCACGTATGCTTATTTCCTAAGATTTTTTACAACAGTACACAAAACAATTACACTCCTTAGAAGTGAAAACAGTCCAGCAGCATATGAACTCTGACAGAATTCAGTTCCACTAAACACTGTCAGAACCACATCCACACATCAGATAGGTGAACAGCTATCTGCTTTATAAGTTTTTTGGTGTTCAGACCTTAGATGTGGACAGTAAAAAAGAAATTGGTTTACATATCTTATGACTTAGTTTGTATCAAACTGCTCCTTGGAAAAAGAATGGTACTATTAACGATAAATATCTACAGCCTGTATGAAGGCCAACGGGGGTGACAATACATTTCAATGTCACAGGAGGACCTGATCTTGTAAGCACCACTGACAGATCTGGTTTGTCTCTCTTCATTCATGGTTAAATGCATTATTTATTAAAAGGAAAGATAAACCTAGTGAAGTATTATGGATGCTAAAAAGCTTTAGTAGAGAAGTTTTCAGTTCTCTGCAGCATTTCGTGAGAGCTCTGTCTTTCCCATGCAAGCTATTCAAAACAACGCTATAAGGTTTTTGTAAACCAACTCTGCTATCTTGCACCTGCAAACTATATTTAGGATTGTTATGATATCGACT
>QWTY01038483.1:454-14912 GCA_008033365.1 Pseudorectes ferrugineus
CAGGCTCAGTCACCTCAGCAGCCTCCCCAAAGGACCACTCAGAAGGTGCTGATCCTCACGGGGCTCCTCTCCACAGCAGTGATGCTCCTCCCTGCCCATTCCTTGCCTCCATGGCTCCAGCCTCTGTTTGCTGCTTGTTCTGATGGTGTCTGTCTGTCCTCACATGGCTTTGCTTTAGTGAAAGATGCTGGAATGACAACACACAGCCTGAACAATTCTGTTGATCTCCAGAAGAGGTACCACATACAGCAGCAGGATGAGCTATTTTGTTTAACCAATATGACCAAGTCTGATGAAGACCCACCATCTCCACAAACCTTGTGTCCTGTGCACTCTTGTGTGCCTCTCTGCAGGCAGCCAACAACCAGACAATTGAATGTCAACTTTGATGCGGCTTTAATAAGGTGCAGGGCAGTGCAGGAAGAAGCAAAGGACCTTAATTAATATTTTAATTGTGGTTTGTCTGTACTGCACTTGTCCAATTATTCTTTGAAAAAGATTTTGCTACTGCTAATGCTGATAAATGGTCCTCAGGGAGGATGTCCCTGGTGAGTTTATCACCTCTTCCTCCTCATGACTTGCTGTAGGATGGTTGTTCATTCATGTGGTGTTTAGCCAGGGATGCAGAGATCTGTCACTCTGTCCTTAAACCCTGGAGCAGGAGAGCTTTGCACTTTGTCAGGGGACAGGTGACTGCGATGTGAATGGCAGGATTGGCAGGGGAAACCTTTGGCAGCTATGAAGGCAAATGGAGAGAAGAAAGAGAAAAATGTGCTTGGTTTTGAATCTGGGATGAATGTGCTTGAAGGAGTGCCTAGAAATTTGGAGGCAGTGGCAGAACCTCCCAAGGGAATGGATAAGAGCTGTCACCTGGGCTGCTCAAGCTTTGACTGGCAAAAGCACTGGGGAAGCAAATTGTAGAGAGCACTGGAGCATCTGATGATCTAATGGGCTTGTTCCATCTCCAAGTTCTATTTCTTGTGGTGCAATAACAAGCCTGTCTGTGTCCAGGACAGCTCCAAAAACCTCCATCAGCCGCACCAGTATTTAGCATCTGTTGATGGAAGTGGGATGCTCGGGCATCTAATTTCAATCTACAACCAAGCTATTAAAAATCAATGGACCAGAAGATAATGCCTGTACACAAAAGCAGCTGGGTAGTATTTTGTGCACAGGGGAAATAAATCACATTTGGAGTCTCATATTTTGTGTCTGAGGAGCAGGGTTATAATCCAGTTCCTGTTTGGGACAGTGGTCTTCAATTGATGCCATGGCCTTGGGAAATGGAGTAGAATAGAGGGGATAGTCTGTTACCCTGAACCTGCCTTGTGGTTCAGGAAAGGGACTCAGGATGTCACTCAAACTGGTCACACGTCTTTCTTTGCACTCTTTGTATGAGACACGGCTGCTCTCAGGGTGATTGGGGGGCACCATGCTGGGAATGATGCCCAGTGCACCCACAAAAACTCATCAGCTGCCAATGTGCTCTGCTCCACACTCGGGCTGTGCTGCAGGATCTCCCCTCTGCTCTCAGGCTTGTGACAGGAGAAGGGCTTGGAGCTGGGCATCTTCTGTGTCTCACAGCCCCTTTGCTCCCTGTCTCTGCTGGAATCTGGTAGCCCCAGAAAAGCTTTTCTTCACTGCTTTGGCCCTGCATCGGCAGGAGTTACTGGCATCTTCAGGAAGGGACTGTTTCACATGAGGACCCTCACACTGCAGCCCAGCGTCTCATACACCTTGGTGTTGGGGAGGTTTTGTGGCTCTGCTGGCTGCCCTCTGATCTTGCTGAAAGACCTCACTTTGTGACCAGCAGAGGGTTTTCCCTACCAAAAATGGGAGAAAGCCATGTTGGATCAGATGCCTGTTGAGAAGCAGAGTCTCTGGGCAGGTGGCTTTGCCACATCTGCCTTCAATGCTGCTCAAACCGAAGAAGTGCACAGCTTCAAAAACTGCAGAGAGTGAAAAATCACACAATTACAGCATAGAAAAGGGATATGTCTGCTTGGATTTTGGATTAAAACTCTTTGGCTTGCTTCTCGTTCCACCTGAACAAGCTACAGGAATCTCCATCTCCATCTTCTATCTGTCCCAGCACATGCTTCATCCTCCCCAGCAAACTGCAAGCTCTTCCCAGACTAACGCAGTCAAGAGTCAGACAAGAGGTTGTGAATTAGTGTGAGAGGAAAGACATTGTTTTCCTGCACTCTGTTTTTTCTTCACAGTACAATTCACACGGCAGGGGCTGAGATGTGGTGCCGCAGCAGCTCCAGGGCGGGCAGTGCCAGAGGGGCTCCCTGGCTCATCCGTGTCCTGGTGAAATGCCTGTGGTGCTGAGGCAGCTGCTGGGGTCAGGATAGAGGGGAGAACTGGCCTTTTTGTTGCTGACAAGGCGATTTCATCTTGGTGCTCTAAAAACTCCGGTGACATCCCCAATTTTCCAGATGGATAATGAAAACCTGTGAGCAGGGCCGCTTCCGCAGTGCTCGCCTGTGGAGCTGTGTCCATTGGTTTCATATCTGCTGACAGGGCTTAATAATCACTGCACTAAGTGGAGCTGGCACGTGGGGAGGCAGGTAAAGACACTGCTGCCCTGGGGCTGAGACACATTTTTCACCGTGCAGAGGAGAGATGGGAATCAGACCTGGAGATCCTCATCCTGATGGGGCAGATTTCTGCCTCTCCTTCTCCTAAGGTGCGCAGCAACACAGGAGATTCTGGTCAGATCTCCTCACCTCTCGCTCAGGAGCCTCCTGGCACCTTCTCCTGGCATCCAGGGATGCCCTGAGTCTGGCCTAGGGGTTCCTGTGCTTCCACTGGGCCACTGCTTTGGAAAGAGCAAAACAGAGCCAAGTTTCCCCTGATCAGCAGGTACATGGTCCATGCAAGAAGCAAAGCATGTCTTTATCCAAAGTAGCTGTAGTAGTGATATGAAAAAAAAAAAACAACCCTGTAATTTTGAGGTAACAATGTTCTAGGATCAATATTTATTCTTATTGATTTCTTAATCAATTTCTCTAACATTTTTTCATTTGGTTTCTGGGTAAATTCCCATGACCATCCCTGTGCACACAGCAGTGGGATGCTGCAGCAGGCCTGAGTAGCTGGTAAGGAGCTCTGGCACAGCAGGACAGGGCAGACACTCCTTCTACTGGTGGGGAGCAGAGCTGGGGAACTCTCTGCTGAGACCTGTCAGGAGGATGTGTGTTGTGCAGGGTCTCTGTGCTGGTCGCCAAAGGCTGTACCCAGGGGCGGGGGAGGTTGCTGGCAGAGAACTGCTCAGTCTGTTTATTTAAGTTAACTCATCAGCTGCTTTTACATCCCATCCCCCTGGCTGTTCATCACTGGGGTTGTTGCAGCCGGCTCTTCCTGCAGTGCTAAACAAACCCTCTTTGCAATCCTGGGATGCAAACCCTCCTTCATCCCAGCCCAGCCCTTCCAGCACTGCCATCACATTTTTTTGTTTTTCCCTTTGCCGAAGCTCCCTGGTGTGAGTCTCCTGTCCAGAAGGGTTGAGGATTACCCCAGTTTTGGTCCCCCAGAGCTGGATGGGGATACCTCCTCCCTGTGCAGAGCATGGTCCCACTGTCCTGCTCCCCTGCAGGCTCGTAACCCCCTTGCAGCCTGTGTTCACCACCAGCTCACCTCGACATTAACTGTTTTCCAGGTTTCTGCCTCCCTGTAAATTGGTAGTTTATCACCAAAACTTGTTTTTATTTAATGTTTTTGAAGTTTACCTCTTGGTTTTTTTACTTCTGCCCGTGTTTGCTGGCTAAGGGATGCACTGCCCCTGTGACTTTGTGCCTTTGGTGCCTCTTGGCTTAGGAGAAGACAGCTGGTGGGAAGGAACCTGCTCTCCTCAGTCATTGAGCCTCCATATCAGTAGCAGCTTCAGAAATTCTGATGGTCCCACCTCATCCCCTAAATAGACACATATTGCCATGTGGACTGGCTTAAAGCTTTGCCATGGCTGTGCCACCCAGACTGGCACTAGCAGGGAAGAGGCATGTAAATCAAATTTACTGTTATATTAGTATGGAAGTGCTCATATCCAAGCCAGTTTGAATTAATTTTTCAAGAAAGTTTTTCTCTGAGACATTATCAAATATATTACAGTCTTCATTGGCTAATTTTGTAATTCAATCAGGGGAAAATAAGGCATTGAAGGTAGTTCAGCATGATTTGTTTTTATAGACCAACTGCTTCATCCTCTTGATTCCACTATCGTTTAGGCTCTTAAATACTTTTTTTCCTTTGATTTTTTTTCACTATAAATTTAAAGTTAGGTTTATTAATTTATTCTTCATACCAGCCAGAATAACAAATACAAGTTTTATGCATGTATGTGTATATAAAGGGAAATGTCTTTACAGATTTAAAGAGCTTCTGCCTTCTTGACAAGTTTCTCAGCCTGGAATTAAATTGGTTGCAGTGTCTGGTAATGAGACTTCATGCCTTTTGGGCTGCTGAGTGCTTTTTCTGAGTATCCTGCTCAGGTCTGTCCCTCTGTGTGGGACAAAGAGAGGAAATATTGCTGAATTTTCCAGTAATAATTTTCTTAGCTGTTTTAACCATAGTTTAATTTTATTTCTCTCTGTTTTTATTATTTTCTTTTGGTTTATGCTTTAATTATATTTAAGGAGTATTAATTCTTCTACATCCTGTTTGTTCTCAATCTCCCTTGATCTAAGTAATTGTGATAGAAATTGAAATTAGATACAGCCTTTTGCTTCTGAATGCCTGCAGAAATCCCATTCCACCCTCCTGCTGCAGGGCAGCTGGATTTTAGACATTTCTTCCTTTTTTTATATTGTTATTTAGTTCTTAATAACAAAACATATTGTCTTCGCTATGTTTCTTTTCTGTCTAAATTTATTGTGCTGCTGGTATATTTAGGACCGATTTGGGCTTATTCTCTCTGCTTAAAGGTTTCAAGTAATGCTTCTTGGCTGCTACTGTCTGTTAACGTGATACCGGAGTTAATGGGATGTCAGCATGTGCCAAAACCCCTCGTCAGCAAAGCACACGTGTTCCACTGTGGCATATTAAAGCTGAAGCTGTAAGGGTAAAGCAAGGCACTCTCCTGCCTTTTGATGTGTATAGGTAAAGGCATTGATTTAAGTTCTGCTGAACTCGCTGTGATCAGGTTGCACCAAAAAAAGTCACTTCCTCTTAAGAGCATCCCAGCGGAGAAGCCGAAATCGGTGTTGGGTTCTGGGATGCTTCAGCAAAGGGCACCTCGCTTGGGTTTGCCCCTGCCAGAGCTCTGCCAGAGTTTCAGGCGGGGGTTCTGGGACCAGCCTTATGGGCAGGATTTGTGTTAATCTGCCAGAAAGGAATGAGGTTCTGGTTTTCTGCTAAGAGAGGAGACGTGCTATTAAATTTTGTTGATTGAGTATTTTGCTAGGATGTGCTACTGGGCCTTTGAATGCCTGCCAGGTGCCTCTCTTTTTTTAATACCTTATTTTGTTATTTCATTGAGGCAAAACCTGGCATTTATTTACCTGCTATTAGACAGCTTGCAGAAAGCTGTGTAAGCTCTCCTTTTGCAAAACGTACATTAGTTCAGATTCCTGGTTGCTGTGCTGCTCTGCTTTGATACCTGCCTTTGGAAACCTTCCTGGATGCAGGCAGGGAGGCAACGTGCTGTCTGAAACTGTGCCTTGAGGATGAATCCTGGTTTCCAACCAGTGGCAAAAATGTATATATTATCCCTGGATCAGGCTTTACCTTTAAATTTCTTTTTTTTTTTTATGAGGTAAAATTTATGGTTTCCAAAGCCATCAGGCTTTTGTGCAAATTCAGGATCCTCTAACATCCTCCATTCTTAGTGGAGAACCTTAAATTTTGAACTCGGCACTTGAGTGCTTTTCCCAGGAGCCATTTCCAAGTATTTTACTATCAGATGTCAGCGCTAAGCTGGCATCTACATACAAGGCCCTGTGTGCTTCAGGACCTCTGAACTCTCTTCTGTGGCACACGAATTCTGAAGGTTTTACGGCCCTTGCACCACCAGTATCTGCAGTGCATTATGACATACAAAGGTGCTGGGAAGTTCCAGGCTGGGAGATGTGAAGAAATGAGTGTGTGGAAGGATGAGGGAGAGGCAGTGCAGCAGTCCAGGCTCTTACTGGACAAATTCTTCATGTCACCCTTAGCAAAGCAGGTGGGGAAGGAGGAAACTCCTCTCTCTTCTCCCATGGAGCACAGACGTGGAGGGGGGACATAAAGGTGGGGAGGGACTTTATGAAGCTGTTAATAGCTGGTGGTAGGTGCCTCTTTGTCTACGTGGAGCTTCAGAGCCCAGGAGTGGCTGGAGGGAGATTTGCCTTTGGGCAGGCTCTGTAAGGATAAATAATGTTGGCTGGAATTTGCGCTAATCATTTCCTAAGCATGCTAGCATGTCTTGATCGGTGGAGGAGGAGGGAAAGCAGTGCTTCTGGCTTTTTTTGGGGTGTGAATGGGGAAGGCAGGAGGAGGCTGGAGAGAGGAGGGAGCAGCAAGTGTTTCCCATTTTGGTTAGTGGTGTGGGAGATGGAAGGTTGGTGGTTGAATTTTAATTTCTTTTATTGGTCTAGTAAGACAGTAGCTATGGGAGATGCGTTACCCACGGATGTGGCTCCACTGTGCAGGCTGCAGTCCTGGAAAGTTCTGCTGAAAGATGTCTTGCTAAAGAGGTTTGGTTGATGCACAGTCCAGCACAGTTCTGTCAGGTTAAGTTATTGAGAAGGTTTATATGACTGCCTTGATTAAGAAGGGGTAGAACAAATGCAAAATACACAAACCTCTGCTAGTGCAGGGCAGGGGGAACTGCGTGGAAGCCCACAGTTATTAACCTTGTGTCTCCATCACAGTCAGATCAGATTCAACAAAACCATCTCAGTACCTTCCTGAGTTATCACAGTTTGAAGATCTGAATTTAAACTTATACATTTAGAGCCTGGAAATAGGAGTGCACACTCCTGCATGTGTTTTGAGTGAATAGAAGCACTGCGGGCTCTGTGCTCGTGCCTTGTGCTGCAGCTGTTGAAGAGCAGGGGGTCAAACACATTGTGGTACCAAATAAAATCTTCAGGGTATCAAGCTGTAATTTCCTAGAAGCTGTAGGCTGAGGGAAATGTTTCTAGTAAATATTGGCTCCTAGAGAATAAAGAAACTACACGTTCTCATCTGTTTGAGGTTGTTTATCCCTGTTTCTGGGGTGTATCACAAATGCACAGATCAGGCTTTTGCTGTGGCTCTGCCTTTCCCTCTGCCTCAGACATGGGAAATGTGGGCTGGGAGGTGGGGAGATGCTGTGTGTGCACTTCTGGAGGAGGGAGGACCCAAGGATGCACCCGTGTTCCAGCCTCCATCAGCTGTGACAGCAGCTCTGAGACCTGCCATCTCAGTGGTACTTTTTTTTTTTTTTGGTTGGGGGTGCTCCTCTTACCAGATTAGCTGAGCTTTACTGAGAAAGCAGCTGGCAGATAATTTCATTACTGGCCACCTGTTGAGAAGTACATATGTGCCAGCATTTTTCTAAGCATAGGAGTTTAAAAAGTAGCGAAGGGAATTAATAGACAAATCCTACTGAAATTCCTCTAACGTCCTTCGTCAATCCTGGGTTTAATGTCTAACGAGTGCTGGGGTGTGTATGATGGGAGCAGGGGATGGTGCTTAAAAATAAAGTATTTCCTGGGAGAAAAAGGGCTTTACTCACAGTAACTCAGTGGGTGAGTTTGCACGGTCTTGGTGAGAAGACTGGGACTGAGATGGGCTCGGGGACTGAGACAGGCTCCCTGCTGTGACCAGCAGACCAATGAGCCATCCAGAACATGCAAGGGGCTAAGGGTCAGCCAGGTAGAAATGATGCCTTGTAGACTGTTAAAATACCATGGCTGGGTTTTTATTTATCCTCTGCTAAAAAGTCTGCCTCGGACAGTTCATCAGTTTGATGTTGGAGTAGCTTTTGCAGAGGCTTAACAAGACAAATCACTGCAGACTCCCTCCACAGCCATCCAGGAGGGGTAGGTTCCTCATTAGGTGGATGCAGAAGCACTTGGAGCTGTGTCTCTCTCACCTCTGGTAGCAGAATGAGCCTCAGGACTGTCCATCAGACTTGGTAAAAGACTGGGAGACCCAAAGATGGAGCTTGCTGAGGGTGAAAGCATCCTGGAATGCTGTCCTGAGCATCTCCTTCAAGGGGCAGGTGTGAGTGCTGACCTCCTGCATGGCCTTGACCTCCTGCATGGCCTTCAGTCAGCCCAGGCTTGCCACAAAGTGGAACGTGGGAGTTTTGGAAGAAGTCTGAGTGTCTTTGGAGATGCATGTTCCTGGCAGATCTCTGGTGTCTGCTGGTGAAAAGTTCTTCCTGTGCTCTTTCACCGCTCTCTCTGTTGGAGATTGTTCTTATTAAACTTCTTTGTTATGGTGTCAGCTAGAAGAGATGAGGTGTGAAGGAGGTTACATTATCAGAGCCTTCTGCAGGCAATAAAAGGTAAAAATGAGAGTTTAGAGATGTTTTCAGAAGATGAATAGACAAAGAGCAAGGGCCTGAACTTCAGGAAGATTTGTAGACGGATTAGAAAAGGCTTTGGAGCATAGAGGAGGATGGTGTCCAGCAAGGGGGAATTTAGGGCGTGGACTGGAGAAGTGGAGCCAGGTTTCTGAGAGGTTTTGTGTGCTGTGACCCCAAAGACCCAAGTTTCTAAACATTTCTCTGCTGTGAAGGACGGACTCCTGGAGAAGCTGGCAGAGGGCTTGCGTGGAGCAGTGTTACAGTGGGGCAGAGTGGCTGTGGTGGCTCCTGCTGCACTCTCCTCCCTCCTCTCTCTCTTTGGAGCTTGCCTTGCTGGCTGCCCCCCCTCCTGCCCTGTTTCCCCCTGCTGTCAGGTGCTTGATCCAGCTTCCTGACTGGAGAATTTTCCTTACCAGGGGAATTGGCCAACACCCTTTAGTGCAAGCACTGAACTGCACCCCTGCTCCGGGAGGCTCACACAGCACGTTGTTGGCAGCTGAGCTGCAGCCCCTTGGATGTTTTTCTCCTGACAAGAGCAGCATGTGTGGATTTTCTGATACCACCCTGCGTGCTCTGGTTGTTCCCTGAGCCCGAGTTAGTTACGGCAGCTTTCAGCACGCTCTGCGTCCATCATCTCACTGGTGGACGTGGGTATTTCATGCAGGAAAACTTCCTTTTTGTTTTTTCTTTTCTTTCTTTTTTTTTATTCCTGGAGAATGAGTGAATTAAGCCATGTGTTTACTACCACTTGAGCAAAGCGGTCCCAGGCTGGGCCATAAGATATACGACTGGTGTTTAAAATTAAGAGAGCAAACATCAACAGAGAAAACTAGAAGAGGGAAAAGGAGCCTGGGTAATGGAATTACATTACTTCCACGCTAATATGACCTTGGAGATGGTCTACTGCTCTGCAGGGATTTGGGGGAGTAATGTGTTTGATAGCATCATCTGAGAGGGTGTGCATTTATCTGAGCATATTTATATCCAAGCTTACATATTTGTGTGTATGTGCACGGTGTTCATTCTTGCAGTTTATTCTGTTTTACCCATACATCTCCTCCTCTGTGGGACCCAGGGATGTGTTGCTGGTGATGCTGTGGGGTCCTCCTGCAGTGGGTTTAGATGCTGGGGAAGGATTTAATGCCTTCTCCTTTAAACTGCCACCTGAAAAGCCAAAATAAAAAGCACTGCACCCCTTAAAGCCAGTACATAGTGGCACCCCCCTCAGGGATTAGATCTTCACCTCTTAGTCTCTGTTGGAGCCAGGAGGGCAGGGGATTTCAAAGGAAGAAGCTGCTATTTGCTACTGTGCCCTCTTTGTGCCATTATTAGCGTGGAGAGGAGCAGCAGCATCTCTTTTTCTCTCAGCTCTGGGGGTACCACACCGAGACACATCGATTACTGAGGTATCTGAGGCTCTGCCTTTGAATGGAGAGATTTCCAGATCAGAACCATTTTGGATACCTGTTGGTGGCCAGAGCGCTGTGGTGCTGGGCAGGCTATAAATTATTAAAATCAATCTTTTATAATCAGCAGTCACAGTAGAAGTGAGTTAAAATGAAATGGGTCCAGCTGTTTACAGACAGGCAGTATGGGAGAGGTGAGAAAAGAGCAGGGTTTTCCCTGTACAAAATGATCTGTGGGGAGCTGCTTCTCTGGGTCAGGATAATCAGAAATGTGTGTGTGTCAGGGGCACCTCACCATTCCCTCCAAACTCTGTGGCGCTTAGCTTTGTTTTAGGCAAGAGCAGCAATTTTTTGCCTTTTCAGCTTTATTTTTCGAGGTCATTTTTCGTTCTGGGGGATATGCACAAATAGTCATTGTATATCAAAAAGGAAAAAGTGACAAGTTCATGGTTTACGGGGAGGGACAGCCTTGGGTGATGTGGGAGCTTTCCGTGTGAGGGTGGCAATTGCTCAAGGAGAGCAGGTAGCCCTTTGCAGTCTTCCTTGGAAGTAGAACTGGTGTGAAGGGAATGGGATGACAAGAACGAATCCTTTAATGCCTTAAGTGGCTAATGAAGCTGTGGAGTGGATGTGATTTCTGCTGAGGCTGCTTTAGCCACTTTTTGGGGCCTTCTGCTGATGAAGATCACTGTTTGAGAGTGGCCTGTTATCCCCCACCCAGCATCCTCAGTGCAGGTGGGTTCTCTCTAGTCACTCCTCACCTCTGCACTCCCCAGATCCCACCTGTGGTTCCTCACCTCTCAGTCCCACAGGTCCTCTCCTGTGAAATGCAGCTTTTTGCCTTTTATTTTGACATAGTTTAGGTGGAAAAAGGTTGTGTATCTAATAGGATGTTTAATGCTGATGGTCTATTGCAATGATTCTGTCACATCCTGAATCTCAGTGATCATGAGGTGACCACATGGAGGGATGGGCCCTGCTGCCCCCTGAAGAAGGGGTTTGAAGGAGCTGATTTGGGGCTTCTGGATAAACCTGTGCACCCTGGGCTGGGCTCTGATCTGGCCGTACCTCCTGTCGGTGTAGGCAGCACGTGGAGATGAATCTTTGCTTGCAGTCCATAAAACACACAATAGAAGCTCCTATCCACATCCAGGCAATTAAAATGTCTACTCAGCGCATAAAAGGAATCTAATAATAATAATAATAGTAGTGGAGTTAATGAGATTTCAGATGTCTTTGCTAACTGGCCTGGGTGTTGTAAGTTCAAAGATGCATCGTGTTGCAGCCCCTGTGAGTTGGGGAGTTTTCTTCCCCCAAGTGCTTCAGGCTGTGATGAAGGTTGAGCATCCCTGATCAGGCAGCCTGCGTGGGGTATGTCTCATCACAAGGGAAACAGGCATTAGTCAAAATGCAGCCCGGAAGGGACAAGAACAAATTTGCAAAACGCTCTTCCTGACGCCTTTTGGAAGGAATTCAGAGAAGAGCAACTAAAATGATTAAGGTTCTGCAGGGAATGTATTGTAAAAAAAAGATTAGGAAAAAGAAAAACGAAATATATAAAATGCAGCTAAACCAGACTGAAGGGAAGCAATCCCCAGCGGTGCATATTTAGAAGAGTTGAACAATGAAGGACTAGAAGGACTGTTTAGGATGCTGGAAGGAAAACATGGGGTATATAGAATCAATTAAACAATCAAAAACCCGGGGGCTGCATATCTACGTCCCTTTTCCAAAGGAAAGAGGCTCTTGCCTCTTTGGAGTGTGGAGGAGTCTCTGAAATGGATGCTGCAGCCTTTGAAAAGTTTTCAGTTGGTCTGGGGGCAGGAGGGGGAGATGACAAGTGCTCACCACATGTCACATGGGTGGAGATGTCCTTGCTGAGGTACCTGCATGGGGGGATGTGGGTATGGAAACCTCCTGGGCTCGTTGGGCTTCTCTTTTCTCCTTAGATAGTGTGGAGGGGTGGCTGAGCATCCCCCCAGCCCTGGACTGCCTTCTCCCTTCCCTGCTGCCGTGCTGCTGCACGAAACAGCAACCTGGAAGGTGTGATAGGGACAACTGGCTGCAGTCTCCCTGCCTTGGCTGATTAATTAACTCTTCAGATTAATTTCCTTTCTGATTACCGCTTGATTAATTCCTCCTAACTCTGCGAGACCTCCTCACCACTTAATCCTCTTTATAAGCCCTCAGAGTGCAATGCTTGAAGTAAACATCAAGCAGGAGAAAAAAAGCAAACACTCTGAAATGCAAACACAACAGTGCTGCCAGCAGGACCCCTTCCCGTGCCAGGAGCTGACCCCCGTGGGCTGCCCCGTGGCTCCCTGCCCCACAGGCTCCTCCACGCTCCCCTCTCCTCCGAGCCCCACTTTTCTCATCGGTTCTCCAGCGCGTCTGTAGCAAATTGCACAATTTCACTTGTTGAGCCTGATAATTAGTGACAATATCCCGGTAATTTGCAAAGGGGGCAGGAGGAGGGAGCTGTGCTCAGCTGTGTTCAGCAGCAGGGGAGGAGGGTTTTTTTCCTCATCTCTTCATTAAAAGGAGCATCTGAACTTGTGAAGCAGCTTTTGATGTAAGCAAGAGCATGCTGTGCTGTGAGATACTGTGCTGGCCATCAGGGTTTGTGCTGTCTCACCACCCAGACCTGTGGCATGGGGCACAGAGAGGCTTGGGGTGGCAGGAGCCACCAGCTTAGAGGAGAGGGGTGATGGGCTAGTGAGAACACCAATTTGTGGATTTTTGGTGGTGCAGGGGGAGGCAATGGGGTCAGAGAGAGAGGGGTGATCAGGCTGAGCCTTGGCTTGAGTCTGAACACAATCCACATGCAGGAGGCAGCTATCCTGATCCTGCTGGGGATTTTTAATTTCATTTTAATTTTTTTTTTTTTCTATTCTTGGGCATCCACTCCCAAAGGCCTCTAGATGCTTTAATAAAATATAAGTAAAAACATAACTTATGATGAGGAAAGAAATGCAGCCAAATGAATCCCTAAACAGGAACAAAAGCTTTTCCCCATCTTCCCTACACTCAATAACCCAACGTTTACCCCTGGGAAACATAATGCTTAAAGAGCAACAGCACTTTCTTGGACATTGTTTTTGAGGAATGTTTTGTGGTTGGAAACAAAGCTGTAGTATGCACCAGCTAAGTTCTAGTGAATTTGTTGTTCTTGTGACCTCAGCTGCAGTGGACACAGGAAGAATGTTTTGCACCCAAGAGCCAAGCTTGCTTTTTGTTTCATGGCTGTACAGCATGTGTCATCCATAAACGTGACCTAAACTAATGAATTTGGCTGAGTTTGAACCAGCAAGTGCAAGAAAATAAGAAACATGGTGTGTGGATAGAGAGACAGGGAATGATTTATTTCTGTGTTGATGGAAAGCAAAAACAGATCTTGGAGGTTTTTGGGGTTGAGGCTGTTCCCAGTCTGCAGCCTTTGCTGCCTTGTGCTGCCCTGTGCTCCCTGGTGTAATGCCACAGTCATGATGTTTGAATCTGTCTTTAGATCTGTTGGAACCAAACGACTGATGAAGGAGACTGCACACAGAGAATCTGTTCTCAAATACGAGATTCTTTAAGCACAGTCCTCCAAGATTATTTCGGTGCATCCGATAATCTTTGGCCATGAAGTCGGTTGGGCTTGAGAT
This sequence comes from Pseudorectes ferrugineus, assembly GCA_008033365.1. NCBI lineage: Eukaryota > Metazoa > Chordata > Aves > Passeriformes > Pseudorectes > Pseudorectes ferrugineus. Next base: position 14,005 of record QWTY01038483.1, read on the forward strand.
TGTTTTACTCTATGTCACTGCCTCTAAAAAATATTCATTTTGGCTGTGTGAGCTGTGTTTTAGGTGGCATATGACAAATTACAGCTGTGCTCTGCTGCCTTAGCTTGCACTGGTCTGCAGCCCAGCCTGGGGTTCCCTTTGGTCCAGTGTCCCAGTTCCTGAATTGCAGGAGCAGGTTAATGGTCCATTTTGGCTGTTTCTGAACTTGTGTGATGATATTCCTGCTGGGATGGGGTGAGGAAAGAATGGAGTTGTCCTGATAACCTGCATCCTTGGGAGTCAGCAGCACGGGAGCTGTGCACGGCTGAGGTTTCTGGCCCGGGCAGTCCCATGTCCGAGTAAATGCAGGTGGTGGTGGATTAGGAGGCCTGAATTGGCCTTAATTCAAGCCTCCCTATCCCCCTTGTCATCCATTTGGAGTTGAAGCAAAGGACACCTGCCACCCCCACGAAGCTCCCCCGTTTCCAGGTACTGGAGGTGCTGTCATGGCCTGGACAGTGATTGTCCTTGTGTCTGAGATCTGCAGAAATCTCCTTTTGTGTGTCAACAGGCAGAGTCCTGCATGTGTGACTTTTGTATGCTTGTCACATTGTTCATTGTAAAAAAATTCCCTTTATTTGCCTTTTAATATGTACTATTAAAGCTTTACTGCCAGCGGATCTTCAATTCCTACAAGGAATGGGGGAGAGTAAATTGGAATCTTTGATCTCCTTTGCTCTACTTTCTCTGTCCTTGTATCGTCTTTAGGGCTCTATTTCCTTGGCCACAAAAAAGTCAATATGAAAGTAAGAGGGAAGGGGGAAAAAAACCCAGAATTAATTTTTGTAGTGGTGAAGGGATTGTGCATCCCAGCAGCAGTAACAGCCTTGAACTCTGTGGATCAGAGCTGTTCCCAGATGTGTGAGGAG
>QWTY01038486.1:8582-22153 GCA_008033365.1 Pseudorectes ferrugineus
CAGGATGTACTAATGAGAAGTTGGCAAAAATGAAGCCAATTAGCCACAAAGTAAAGAATTTAAACTGGTTGGATCCAGAAAGACCTTGGAACACCGTAACTGCGCATGCCCCGAACACGAAGTTGAAAAGTTCAGATGAGAGGTAGACCTTAAGCCTTCCTCAAAGAAGACCCCCGAAGACCCCCACGATCACATTACGCATGCTCTAAAAGGCGGATCGGGGAGGAACTATATTAATCCCTTCTAAAAAAAATGTAAATTAGTTCTCAGAAAAATTATGCATATGCATTGTGGTTTATTAATATGCACAATGTTAAAGCATATAAACGGGAAATTTGCCTGTGTGTGTGCCTCTGGCTATGAGCCACGCACCCAGCACTGTTGTGTTTGCTTTAAGTGACCTTTGTCCCTTATTGTCCCTTATTAAATTTATAAAACCCCAAAAAGAGGAGTGGCCTTTGTTTCTCACAAGCAACAATAAAATTAGGCACAAAAATCTACAGAATGGATGCTAATCTACAACTGACCATGCTCATTACCAATTTTCTCTAGTTCCTAAAATTCCTTTATTTGTTACTAGTCCCAGTTGGACGTAAAGCAAAAATTTTAAAGAACGCTTGCTTACAGAAAGCAAAACAAACCAAACTTCCCATGTATCTGAACAAATTTACCCTGTTAGTGACAAAGTTCTTCAAAGAAAATAATCAGAGATGAGGACATTCTTAAAGCCATTTACTTTAACTCGGGAAGATGTTCCATCTATAAACACAAAGACTGGTAGTAAAACTTAAAGGCTGATACACTGCATTCAGGAACTTGTAATTGCAATGTTAACATTACAGGCAATTTCCATTCTAATACTGTCACAGTCCCTTTAAATATTAACTAAATCAATAGGAAGAGGGAAGCAGACACCCCAAGGAAGGCCCTGGTCAAGGCGTTGGGTTACATCTTTCACTTAGCACTGACAAAAGACATGGGAGCTCAGTGTCACAATGCTTGCACCACTTCACCAGCTGAGCCAGACTTTAAGTAAGCCAGCTTTTTACTAAAACACCACTAGTATATAAAACGTGTCTATACGGCAGTTCAAAGGCAAACAGCGCACAGAGATGTGAAGATGTAGGGCAGAACGATCCTAAACGCGCTCCTTGTGGGGAAGGTCCCGCGGCCGTGCCCCCTCCGGAGCAGGGGCTGCCCGGCGGTCTCCCGGCAGAGGCCAGGCCACAAGGGGTGCGGGGGTGTGTGTGTCATGTTGCTTTGTTTTGTTGGGTTTGGGTTTTCTTAAAAGGAACAAAAACAGACTCTTTTTGCCTCTCTTCTCACACCCTGGTGCCCGCACTGACTCCCCAAGAAGAGTCAGAGCAGCCCCGGCCCGCCCCAGGTCTCCCCTCCCCGCTGGCGGAGCCGCTTCCCTCGCTGGGCTCCAGTGCCGAGCCTGCTTATTTGGCAGTGTCTCAAGTTACTCCCCTCAGGCAGCTTGAGCCAGTAAAACTAGATCCTTTCATCTCGGCGGAGCTTACTGACAACCAGCCGTCTGGTTTCCTAGGAAACAAAATCTTGGCTAGAAATAGTGAATCATTTCCAGGTCACTTTCAACATGGAGAGTGGAGCAGGGAAGCATTGGACTGAGGAGGAGGTTAAAGCCTTGTTAAGCGTCTGGTCAGAAAAAAATATCAGAAAGCAACTGCACGGCACCCTGAGGAATAAAGGAATATTTATCTACATTGCTAAAAGGTTACAGGAGTTGGGAGTGTGCAGGGACTGGAAACAGTGCCGTGCAAAGTACAAAAACCTGAAGTACGAATACAGAACGGTTAAATATGCCCACAACTCTGGGGATGTCACTAAAACCATGAAGTTTTTCCATGATCTGGATGCCATATTGCGATATGAGCCTGTCACACAATTAGCAGCAGAAGAAAACGGCAGGTGTTCTGCGACTGAGACGCAGCTGAACACAAGCCCCACAACAGACAGCACGCAAGGTAAAAAAAATGTTTTTGCTTCTATTTTTCTCTCTTTGCTTAAAACCCAAAGGGAACAAACCCGAAGCCCGACTTGGCTGGCGCTGGAGCGGAGGCTGCTCAGCCCCGGCAGCGCTGTTAGAAGTGACTGGATGCACGCCTCGCGCAGGGGAATAAAATGTTAGCACCCACCAGTGTCGAAGTCTGTAAATACAGCATAATTCCAGCAAAATTATGCTAACTGCATGTATAGCAGCCTCGGTGAGTACTTGCTAGTGTCCAGGCTCCTGCATTGGGTGGAAATGCTAAATTAAAATAAGCTGCTTTCTTTCCCTTTGCCATTCATTTGCAGTACTTTGGAAGCAGGTTTTGTAGAGCTCAAATTCAGATGTAAACGTAAAGAAAATGTTGGAATTGTCAGGGTGTTGTAAAAATCGTTATTTGTGATTTTTTACAAGTGAAAATTTAGGATTTTTATTCTTATTTTGCATATATATATATATATATCAGCTTGATAATTAGGTGTGATGACTTAAGGTAAATTATTTTATAAGCAGTTTTATTTAAATATTCAAGAAACATGCTTAATAACCTCTCTTTAAAAACTAATTTAACAGTGAAAGTAAAAATTATCAGACTATTTTGCAGCAGACCAACTGAATACAGCTGCCTTTATTCTGAAGTGGGTTTTACGAAATCATTTGCATCTCTTGTTTTATTCAATCTTCTCTACATATGCATTTAAGCTCTGCTTAACATTTCATTAGGGTCAATCTTCTGTTTGACATCACTCAAATCTCCTTGTCACATCCTAAATGTCACTGAAGCATAAGCCCCAATGATAGTTGTAAGTACCAAAATAAGATGACTAAAAAGAGAAATTAAAAGCTTAATTTGTTCCTATGGTATGTAGCAATTTACATTAATTAAGACTGTGAAGCTTTTTTAAGAAAACAAGAAACTCAACATTATTGTCAGGGGATATTGTCAAAGGCATAGAAAAGAGCTGGACATCGAGCTTGTCCTTGTACCGGTCCACGTCTCCCTCTACAATGCTGTTTTACAGATCTGAGGAAAAGAAATTGCCATTTTTCATTGTCATTGTTTACCTTAACAAAAAGCTTGACCTTTATTTGTCATCACTAACAGAAAGCCTCTAATCTGTCAAAGTCACTTCAAATTAGAATGGCAATTTTATAACATTGTAATGTGCTCTCTGCACTGTGAATTGCAATCCATTTTTATTTTTAAACTTGCAGAACTGAGGCTAATACAAGCTGATACACTTTGAGGACTACATGAAATTAAGATAGTGTCCTACATCTGAGGATCTGCCATTAGATTATCCTCTGTGTTTTGATGTAGTTTGCACCTGGTAATCCTAATTCTCATCTGCTTTAGACCTCTAGCAAATTTAAATCAGCAAAAGTTAATTTCAGTTGTGAATCCCAAACTATAGTATCTATAAAAATAATTACCCCTGGGTGAGACATGCCTTGTTTTGAAGCACTAGGACAGTCTGGTTTTAAAGATGGTATAATTAAATATATCTGTTGATTGCACAAGAATTTCTGTTACTCCCTCCAAAAAAATAAAAGCAAACAAGTTTTATGGATAACCAAAAATTAAATGCAGCTAACTGTAATAATGCAACACTAATGCAAAAATTGAAATGCAAAGATTTTCACAACAACCACAATTCAGCCGCAAGGAAAGCACACTAAGATAGAAATGTGTCCTGCAGCTATGCAGAATGCATGCATACATCCATAACAAGGGGCTGAGGGAACAGCTGTGAGATCATCAACTTTCTTATTTAAGAATGCAAGTCAAGCAACTAACACTGTACTAGAGGCCCGGTCCTATTCCACCTGCAGTCAGAGTACAATGCCTGCCCAGCCCAGTACTTTGAAGAGCACTTGTGAGGCAAAACTGGCATCAGTGGCTGTGCAGCTGATGCTCTCAAGTCCTTTTGCGGGGACAAAGCTGCCGGTGTCGCTCCCACAGAGGGAAAGGCGATTCCCTGCACAGGCAAAGGCAGCCCCTACCCCTGCTCCAGCAGGGACTGCAGGCCCCCTCCTGGGCTTCTCCCTTTCAACCACAGAGTGTTACAGGAGAGGAGAGAAAAATGGTCCCCTGCCTCTTTTAAAAGAGGCAGAGATGTCTTATTTTGAGGGGGCTGGAGGAATCGAGGATGTCTAGGCTTGTGGCTTGGGTAGCAAGAACAAACTAAAACCTGTGACAAATAATGTGTCCACCATGAACATCTTACTTTATTTGAAGAAATTGGTAGCCATACTAATTTGTCTTCTTAAAAAGCATGTCATGGGACAGGGCATGTTCCCAAATAATTCACCATATATTTACCATTCTGCTTAGCCTCAGTGTCAATATTCATACACATCTTTAATGTAAAGATACAAAGCATGTCTTTACATTATCTCAGCTACTGGGAGATTGCTGGGGAGGGGGAGCAAGAGGAAGGGAGGAAAAGAGACTACTTTTTTTTTATAGGACTGAATGGTATTTCAGTAGTATTTCCCTGAGGATTTTTCATACCTGATAGAATCAGTTTTCTTTTGAAAGTGTATTTGAAGAAATTATTACTGAAAATCTCAATCAAATCTGAGAGGGGTGTCTCAGGACAAACCTGGTAGCAACACCTACCAGTTCCCAGCTTGTTCATGAAAAGATAACACTTGATGCATAAGCACATGCAGAAATGTAAGCAGAGATGCTCATGCTGTCCTCCCGAAACGTTTCAGAGGCAGAGTTGTAGTTTAAATAATCATCAAAAAAGATAAAAGTCAACACGTTCACTTCTCTTCAAGTACAGTTTGTGTATTATCCCACTAATCAACAACCAAGAAAATCTACATAAAGCAATGGTGTGCTATGAAAAATGGTATCTTTCATTAGAGTTCAAATGAATGACCTTCCCATTTTGTTAACCAGTTTGGATTGTTTCAAGTTAAATAAAGTATTAATAAATTAAATACATTAATTACAAAATACTTGCCTAGTAATTCAAGTTATTTACACTTTTTATATTTCTTTCTTTATGTTTAAATATTAAGGCCCTGGTCACCTTGCTTGACCTTCACTTTACCTCAGTAAATGCAGAAAGATTATTGCTGAGCAGAAATACATCAGCAATGACTGGCAGAAAACTCAGCTACTAAAATGCAGAAAATCCTTCAGAAATGCTGACATATAAGTGCCACTTACATATGGTTTTCCATGTCTGGACTTCTAACATGTCATTGACAAGTATTTTTATATAGTTTTTTCTGCTCTTCAAATGCTTTTTTAAAATTTTTTCCCTATCAAAGATAGTAATATCTTTTTGTGGTAACCATTCTTACTTACTAAAAATAAAAAATGTTTCTCTTCTAATATAACAATGTAATTAACCTTGCTCATGCTAGTGCCGATGGCACACTCAGAAGCAGAGAGTTTATAACCCTCTCCCTGGTTTGCTTTGCTGCTCTTAAGCAGCTAAAACGCCAGTCCTGTCGCTGGAGGTGGAGGCACGAGCAGCAGCTCCTCCAGGGAAGCCAGGCGGACAGCTGGGAGCAGTCAGAGATCAGGCCACTGCATCTGTGAGTCATCGTGAGCCTTGCTGAAAGTCAGGAGGATTTAGGATAGTGTTTTCAAACGCAGTTTTCAGTTTCACCGACATCAGCGATAGCAGGTTGCATCCTAACCACACCTCATTACTGCTCCCCGTGACGAACTACCGCGGAGCTGCGAGCTTTGATCTGTGTGCCCTGCCTGGCTGGAGCTCACACAAGCTCAGCTCCCCGTACAGGGAATCAACATTTCAAGCCTCCTGTCAACATGGTATGTTGAATACAGCACACTACCATAGGACAACTTACAAGTCTGTCCTCTGTGAAAATCAAGCTGGTTCTGAACCTGACTTAAATATGCTGCTTTCTAAACTTACATAGCAATTGCTGTAATGTTCCTTTTTAAACAAATGTAGAAAAGCTATGCTGGAAAAAGCTAGACTTAATCCTGTCAGCTACAAATACGTCTGTTATCAAGTCACAACGAATATTTTGGTTCCCTGCCCATACCGTTAATGAATTCCACTGATTTCCAGGGCTCTGTAGAACATTCTTGTTTTCTTCATACTCTTCTAGGAATTTATTTTTGTTACATAAATAGATTTGTGATTTTATGAATCTGTGTGCAAAGTCTGCCTTTATTTGTATGTCTCTTACTTTACATTATCTACTTTCAAACTATACTTGCAATGTGCTATCTACCCGGAATACTGAGTCAGAAGAGCAAACAAGTCACTAGAATCAAGTCAGTTTCAACCAGAATTTTAAAAACCATTTCTAACAGGCTTCATATGCAAGACAAAATAATTTGCCTGCTATAACTCATGCCCCCCTTATGGGGACAGGCTAATTTAATTTAAAATTTAATGTAACTACAAATTAAGTGTTGAAATTACCAAGTTAAAGATCTTCTCATGGTGTATGGACATTTTAATTTAAACTAATTTAAGCTAATTTAGTCCATACCTATTTTTCATCTAAAAACTCTTTCCTTCCCAGGTGAAGTATCAGTTTCTTTAGAAGATGATGAGGAGGCTCCAGGAGATCCACTACTTTTTATGTCTCATGCCAGACCAGTTCAACTAGGTATAGTATGATGGTACAGAGAGATCAAAAACTAAAAAGCAGCATGGGTGTCAGAGTTTCCTGAGAGCTTGAATACACTGTCATTCTGTTTCTGATCAGCGTAGCTCTAATACAGCCACACTCTTGCACCATCTCCTTCCCAGCATTAGCACTCAGCAGTGTTGTGCCTCACTAGACACTGACCACTTTATATGATGTAACACCTGCATGACCACCATTCACCTGCAAAACACATCCCATGCTATAGCTTAATCATGTTAACTGCATTAACCATGGTAATTTTGTTAAATGCTAGTGGAAAGTACGCCGAATGCTAGCGTGGTTACCCGTGTCAGCTTGTGGCTTTTCCCTAGCTCATTTTCTTAAATCGTGGATGCTTAAAGCAGCATGAGTGAGTGGCCTGAGCCAGGAGAGAGATGCAGAGCAATTCAGACTTGCAGTGGTCTCCAGCACAACTTCAAAGTCACCTCTCCAAGCAAGGAGTGGTCAGCAATGCTTTAGTCCAACCAACCATAGAACAACTCATTTGGAAAACGTCCTACTCTAGTAGTTTTGCTCAGGAAAGTTAAAAAGCAAAGGCATAAATCTGGCAAGCCAGAAAGAGGAAGAGGATCCTAGGTGTGAGCCCCTTCAAGGGGCTGCTAAAGGAAATGGAGAAACCTAAACACATTTTAGGCAGATTTAAACAACTGATGTGCTGATCCCTGGTTCCTTGCCTGGATGAACAGCAGCATTGTCCTGAATTTCCTACATGCTCTTTCTATTTTTTATATGCCCTCTATGCCTTAGTATACATTACAGAATCTGCAAAGTGCCGTATTCAGGAAGAAAACAAGGCACAGGCTAAGCCTATGGCTTTTATGTTACACATTACACCCCTCTTACCTGGCACAGAGAGAAATTAAGGAAGAGACCAGAATGTCACATGGAATTTATGCACATATAAAATACTTTATGCACATAAACAAAACATGCAGAAAGTATCTGAATCAAATTTTACAGGAATATGTCTCTATTTCTCAGTGCTCAACATATTGCCAAGCAGAAAAGTCTTCAATTCTGAGGAAGCTGCTTTCTACAAAGTCAGCAAAATAACTTCAATTGCATGGGCTTTCAAGTATGTATTAGTACTAAAACGCCCTCCCCTAGTACCTCTTCTATTCTATAAGTTTCAAGCACTATCTGAGAAACCACTGAAAGAAAAATGTTGAGCCCTTTGTATCTATAATGTTTAATATTTTGGTTTTATTGCAGCAGATTTCTCAGGTTTGAGGAAGCTTAGAAAAAAATTAAATACAGCATAAATGCATCTTTCAGATAAAAAAATAATGTGTATCCTGCTTAAACATTTTTTTAAAACACATTAGAACTAAAATGCTTTTAAGACATAAGGAAAATTTTTGCACTGACCCTAACTTGGACCGTAACTGTTTCAAAGTCATACTTGAATCAGCATGTTTTTTAAATGAGCATGAATCAGCATGTTTTTTAAAGGGAATGAGGAACAAACAAACCCACCATTTTCCACTCTGCACACAGCGGAATAAGTGGTCAATATACCGAGTCACCAGAACTCATTTGAACTAATATCCACAACCAAAAGTGAGCTCAGTTGGAAATGAACTGACTAGTGAGAAATACTGGTCTATACAAAGAGTAAAGAAGCTTCATTCCTCCCAGATGCCCCCATGCTCTATGGCTTCGACTGGGAAGTATAGGGAGCACCTTCTTGCATTCTTCATCCTCTCTTCTTCTTCTCATCTTCCCTAGGCCTTTCCTTTCTGGCCTGTCTGATGTTGGCACTTGTCAACTGTGGCAGTTCCTATGGTTTGATTCACCTGTAAATCAGCATTTTCTTTCACTCCTTCAGGAAGAAATGGAGAAAGCATAATTGATGTGCCACCTGAAAATTACCCTTCTCAACTACGTTGCCTATGAGCTGGCTACTGCAGAGTCCTGATTAACCCAGGACTGTAAGGGGAAAAAAATGTTATCTGTTAGAACAACTTATTGACAACTAGAATGAATTATGGAGACTAGCACAGAATGGCTTTATCTAGGACAAGTTTGTCCCCAGACAGGTTATTGTAAGGATGCTCCACTGAAGCTCTGTGCACAATCAAGGGTTAGATACTATTGCCATCACACGCATCTCAGTGGCTATAAAGTATCAAACCTCCATAATCTGGTTTGCCCTTCCAGAAAAAGACACTGACAAAGGCATTTATCACTTCAGTATCACTGCAAAAACCTGTCAGTTACTGTGCATTTTCATGCTGCTTTATTTGATGATGCCCTGGAATTGGTTTTGGGTTTGTTTCTGTTTTGTAGTTATTTTTGCAAAGGTTTAGAAAATGCATGAAACATCACTTTCCAAACTAATTTGATAATCAAAACAAAGTCTTAAAGCAAATTCATAAATAGAAACAAGGAAACATTAAAAAACTAAAATATATCATACTTCACTGTTTTAAGTTATTACATGAGTGGCAACCTTTACCTCATAATGTTAAGAAATAAAGTTGTGGCTTGGAGAAAATGAAAAAATATCTTAGTTTTACAGAGTAAGACAACTCAAACTCTAATTTTTACTAAAAAAACTCAAATATTTTTGATTTATCTGCCCTGACAAAGATGGAGGTTCTGTGCCATGAGAACTGGGTTCTATCGCACAAATGTTTCACTTAAGCAAAAGTCTCCATTCCTCTGCTCCCTACAACTGGGGTGCTTTGTTAAGAAAGGATGATCAGATTCTTCAGATCCTTACCCAGGTTACATCTCTCCATGTGTGTAAAAACTTAAGTATGGCACGAATGCAGAAAGTTAAGTCGTGATGCTAGTGCCAGTGACTCGGGGCCAATTTATTACTGTGCTCATGCAGCACATCCCATCTTCCCAACAGTACTCTTCTCCTCTCTAATGTCTGAAGGACAAAGCAGCTCATCAGTTGTTCCCAAAGGTGTCACAGGTAAAAATATAGTGTATTAGGGCACAGAAGGAAGAAATGCTCCGCTTAGATTAATTAAATGTACATGTGCTATCTTAATATCTATCAAGTGAAGGCAAAAATTATATCAGAATTAACAAAAATGCTGACAAGTTAATAACCAATAGCTTGATTTTAATGTCACCTCTGCTCCGTCTTTCTCCGGAGAAAGAGCATCCTTCATTCCCATTCTCTCTGTCCTTTCCCCACCCCGACCACCCAATGCAGGTAACCCGTATCTGTGTCTCTCCCCTACCCCACACAATGCAGGTAATCCAGCATCAGCAGTAGAGGCTTCCAAACCACCGGCTTTTATTCCTACAGTAGCAAATGAAGGAGGAAAACACTGGACTGTTAATGAAGTCAGAGCTTTGATACGCATATGGTCAGACAAAAATATCCAGCAACAACTGGAGGGGACAGTGAGAAATAAAAGAATATTTGAACAGGTTGCTGCTAGACTTCAAAAGTTTGGAATTGACAGGGACTGGAAGCAGTGCAGGACAAAATACAAAAATCTGAAACATGAATACAAGAGTGTAAAAAGTGCCCAAGACTCAGGGAGTACAAGTAAAAGTATGAAATTTTTTAATGAACTGGATGCTATTCTGGGGCACTGCAACATGGAACAAGCAAGTAAATCAGATAATGATGAAAGTGAGAGGCCTCCAGAATGGACAGAAGCAAAATCAGAAAAGGATTCCATAGGTAAGTACTTCAACTACCCACATATCATTTAAAATTTTTAGTTTTCCAGCACTAGAGAGACCTTAAAAAAACTCAAAAAGCGCATACAGAGAGATTAACCAATTGGCTGTGGGGGAAAAACACCAAATGGAAATTTACTATTTGTCTAGTAGTTTTGTATTATGTTATAAGGTAATATTTTGGATTGGGTGATTGCCCTGTACTTTTTTTAATAGAACTGAGACACAAAAGGAGGAAAAAAAGACAAAGACATAGGATAAAATGATACAGAGAGGCGATTCCAGTCAAAATCATCTAATCAACCAAACAGAAGAGACTGTTTCCAGTTTAGATAAAAGAAATGGATCAGAGAGATAGTCAGACTATGTTATTGGAAAAATTAAGACATTGATCAAAAGAAATCTGTAGTTATAGACATGGGTTAAAAAAATTAACATATAAATTGTCTTTCTCTTATGGTCCGAAATAGCTCAGTTTTATTGGCCTTTAGAGCAAGACTCCCAAACTGGTGAGGCAACTGTGAAAATAGCAAAAGGAACAGCACCAAGAATGCTGGCAGAGCTTGCCTTTGGTTTTGGGGGGTTATTGACAATTAATGGTAATAGATGATCAATGCAGAATTAGAGTAGACCTATGAACCAACACTACCCAAGAGTTAAAACATTTTTATTGGTATGTGCAACCAGAAACATGCTTGTTGTTTAACAATAGAATTAAACATTAAATTTTTAGTTGAGATGAGGGGATGATATTATGTTGGCCAAATGTAAGACTAGAAGTTACTGAAGTAATGGAAGAAGTCAAGCAAAATGTTACACAAAGACTGGCTGAAAACCGTGAGAACATTTTGGGGGAAGATTCACTCTTCAGCTGCATTTTGTAGACATTTTGCTAATGCATCTACTTTGCCTGCTGGCATAAAGAGCATCTGAGGCTGGATGGATTTTTTGATTTGATACACCACAGCTGTTCTTACGAAGTATAAAAATTCGGTGCCCTAATTAATTTAGCATTATTTACACAGAAATGCCTGGAGACACAGGTGAAGAGGACTCTGTTAGTAATATGTCAGAAGACCTACAGGTTGCAGATATAAAGAAAGTTTCTGATTCAGGTAATCTGAAAAGTCTTCTATTTTATATAAATACCTAAATTTAGTAAATTAAAATTAATTTCTAAAGTAAGTCCAAATTGTAATTACGGGTAGAAAATGCAGAGACCTAGAAAACTTAAAAGCAAGAGATAATGTCATAGAGATAACCATCATGTACTTATGTATGACATTTACCATGTCCTGCTAAATTTGATAAAATCAGTCTAGTAAGTAATCATTTCAAAGACTTGTGATGCAGAATGTAGAGAGGAAACTACTGGTTTAAGCAAGTTGAGTGCAATGTACTACTGCATTTACATTTACTTAAACTATTTATTTCCAAAGATTAGAATTGTTCAGTCTCCTGTGCATGAACTAATACAGCATCTCTTTTTCACAATACGTGATCAGGATATAATTGTGTAAATGCTCATGTCAGGAGATGAAGACTTCATTTAAGAGTCTCACTGAATATGAAGGTCATATGCTCTGCTCTTTACAAAGAAAGATTATGGTTTACATCTGAAAACAAAAATTTCAGGGGAAGCAGAAGTTTAACATTCAGCTAGAGACACATAAAAATGTCTCAGGCTGACAGGTTTTATTGTCCACAACAGAGCACCTCATGTTCTCTTTCAGTAGTGTAAGGCAGAATATGGTCTAAATTAAGCACTAAGGAGTAGTCTTACAGAATTTAAAATGGTCTAATGTGAACTTGAAAGATTTTAATATCAAATTAAAAATCTTCTGACAGATGATGTTACTGTAAATACTACTCCAGAGAATCGGGCAGCTCTGCATATAATGAAAGAAACAGCTATGAAAAGTAAGTAAAGAGATGGTTGATCATGAGAGGTAATTTGAGGTATACCAGACAGTAGCATTTTTGTTTTTTCATTCAATAGCAATTACATTAATAAATATAAATTTACTAACAAAAAACACCCCAACATAGTGACCTTTTACTACCTCACCATGGGCACTTGAAGCATTCTGTGGAGAAAAACAGGTTGTCATGAAAAGTGCATTGCCTATAGGGACCTCATTTTTGAGAGAGACAAATATGAAAGAAGTCATAAACAGCACTTTGTGGGATCATGTTAAGACTGCTTAAAAATGTATTAAATTCCATTTCTCTCCAACAACAAGTAAAATTACTACTTACACATGGACAGTAGTAAGACACTGTAATAACACTAAGATTCAGCAGTGCCCCTTAACTGTCATCTGACAGTTTTCAACCGCCTGGTGCTACATACTATTGTAACTTCTTGGACTGCACTCTTCCAAACAAGCTATTTAAGATGAAGTTAAACGAATATTTCTAGTAAAGTTCTCAGTACATGTTTCTGTCCTTTAAGATAAGTGTAGGTGTAAAGATATCTGTAGTTTACCATCTCCCTTTTCAAATATATGTATTTTAACTGCATACTTTGTTTGTTTCTGGGTAATTGTAAATGCAATATGGTTTTGTGGGGAAAAATTAAAATAGCAAATGCTTCAAAAGCGTCTGTGGCTCAGCCTATCCACTCGTAAGACTATTTTTCAAACTTCTGTGGGGGAAAAAGGCAAAACCACACTCCATCGTGAACAACTTCAGTCTGCAAAATTCTTTCCCTCATTCCCGAACAAACAATACACACTCAAATAATTTTATTGCAAGTGGTAAAAGACACCTAGTCTTTAATTTTATTAATGGTAACATAATTAGGTATTGCATAAAGCAGAGAAAAGATGCACACTTTTTACATTACAATATCATGGGGACCCTTTGTTCTTTAATTGTGGTACATGCTTTTCCTAGACAGTCCAAATAATTTTGAAGTGAGAAACTGGTAAGTAAAGAGATTATATGTACCTCTGTACTCATAAATATGTTTGCTGATAAATAGTGAAAAAGGCAGACAGGCAGTGATACAGTATATTGGTTGTTTGATATCAGTAATGTCTCATGATCACTAGCATTTAGGATGTGACTTTTTATAAAGCTCCTGCATATTCAACAGAACATTTGTAGAAAAGTGTTTCTCAACAGGCATGGAATTATTAAATTTATAGGTATTTGTGTGCCTTGAAAAAAAATTTGTAGAAAACCCCAATTTGACATAAATGACAATTTAGAAACTCTGTTAAACTCATATCTGGGTATCTTCCTTATC
>QWTY01038487.1:0-12365 GCA_008033365.1 Pseudorectes ferrugineus
TTTTTCTGACAGGTTTAAATGATGGCTCTGTATCATTAAGGAAACAAGTTTGGATTTCAAAATTGCAAAGTAGTAGCAAATGTAGAACACATGTTAAAAACCCCCATATTGTTTCATATGCTCGCACCACTTCCCAAGATTTGCCTTTGTGGTTATGTCTCCATCTGATTCTAGGCAAGGATTTTTCAAACTCTCTAAGCTGCAAAATGAATGTATAGATGCAGTTCCAGTTCTGTCAGTATGTAACAAGGGAAAAATTATGTTCTGAGTATCTGAAGTGACATTCTAGCAGAAAGAAAATATAGTCTATGGTTCAGTTGATGATTTTTATTGCACGCCTAAAATAAATATATTGCACTGTGTATGGAGTAATGCAGATTTTCAGATTTACACTATGTTGCAACATTCTCCATACCTATTGCTCTAGATTTTGACTTCCTTTCATTTTTCTGGGGTTTTGTGGGGTTTTTCCCCCCCTCATCCTGTAATGACTGCTTTTACTAGTACTTTCCTTCTCCTTCTGGATCTTGTCTTTGGTGTTTTACATGGCGTGCCTAGTGTTGCCAAAGGAGAAGGTAGCTTGGAGCAGCGCAAGATTTTTCAATTAATAAATATGTTCCTAAAATCTATTCCCCCTAGTGATCATTACCACAGACTGTACTACAATGCCACCTACACTGCTGCCTTGAACAGTGCAAGTTTACTTTGATAAACACTTCATCAAGGGGTGCCAAGAATGCGTGTCGTGTACAGGACAAGAAAAAAGGTCAGATTAGAACAAGTCCCTAACAATGCTGCAGCAATGCGGTCAGTGCTTCCAGGCACCATTAGAGAAGGTCAGTGGCATCTCAGGCTCTCATTAATGAGCCAGTTGTTTTGACAAACAAAACCAAAACAACTTTTCCAGACATCAGGACATGAAATTACATGTCCCTGAGTTAGTTTTGTTTACTGGTGTGAAGTCAGGGTCATCTGGGAGCAAGGACTGATGCCCAGAAATGTTTTGCAGGTATATGAAATGATATTTTGTTGTCCTGTGAGTTACTTAAAGTGAAAGTTTACAGGGTTAATGGGTTAAATTTTCATAGATCTCTTTAAATTCAACATTTCTAGTTCATTTCATAAAAAACTTCTGAATTTGGAGTCCTGGGGTATGCTAAATACAAGGCACACTTTTCCCCACAGATTCTGGAGGATCTGCCTGTTAAAAAGAGGATATGAACACTAGAAATATGGAAAATTTTTCTCGGGAGTAATCATGGTTCTGAGATCTTGTTGTTGCTATCAGTGTCTATGAGCAGAAACTGTTATTACATTATCTTCTGATATTGTTTGAAGAAGGATTACTGCAATCAGCATTTTTCACTTTTAGATATGTCAGTGTTATTGCTAACATCTTTCACATTATTGCCTTGAACAATTCATAATACTGAATTGCAGGACTTTTATTAATATCTATTACTTCATGTAACTTTACAATAAAATTTGACATATGCAGAACAGTTGATTTAGATGTTAATACATTTTTGAGAGATGAATAGAAGTTAACATTCACCCATGAGAAGATAATTCTGACTTCTAGTATTTGTAGATAAATTGTGATTGCCTGTAAAAGTCACAAGCATTACCTTTGCAGCCTAGAAGAGCAATAAATACAAAACTGTTTTTAGAATTTAAAAGTTGTTGCTCCCAATCAGTGAATAAAAGAGTGCTGTTTTTATGCTTCAGTGGCTTTTATTATGTATGTTGGGTCTCTAGGCCTATGAAGAGATATGTCTTTGACTTCTGCTGTGCTTCTGCTCTGCATCTCCTGTTCATCTGTGTGTGTTTGAATCCACAGTGTGGAGCTGTTCCAGACAAAACCACCCCTGGAACTGCTTGTGCTGGTGTGGAAGCCAGAGTGTTCAAGCTGAATGGGCTTCTGTGGACTCCAGTTTGTGCAGTCTGAATTAGCTGACTTCCATCTTTCAGTTGACTGTTAGGTTTTAAAACTTCTGAGTTTTCCTTTTGAATCAATGCCTTAAATTTTTCATTCTTAATCTTCGAGAACAGTTTTCCAGATATATGAGACAAAGAAATAGGCACTCTTCAATACTTCAGATTTCCCCTCTGTTTCATTTCAAAACATAAAGAGTGTATTTGCATTGTTTAATGCTGTTAGAATGGACTAATCTGGCACTTGGGGGAACTGAGGTTCTCTGTGGAGCCTCAGAACAGAAAGAGAAATATAGACTTGTCTGTTTTCTCTGTGTGTGTTTATTCCTGTCTCCAACTTCTTCAAGGGGTTGTGATGGTAAAAGTGTAAGATTCATGTTTATTCTATAGAACATTTAATCTTCATTCCCTGTCCAGGATTAGCAATAGGGAAATAACACTTCTTGTGGTTTCTTTTTATGTTCTTTCATGCAGGTTTCAGTTTATTGCAGTTTTGAGCAGGGCCTAACACGTCACAAGAACACCAGCTTGTCATAAGATGTAAACACCTTCTCATTGTAGTTTACCTTGGATAGATGTGAACCTGTGAGTAGTGGAAATGATAATTTTAATAAGGAATTGAAATTTTGGGTTTTAGAAGCTTATGGAGAAAATGAAGGTGGTGTTCAGAAACTGCAGCTTGACCAGCACAGCAGACTTGGATTTCAAAGAGCTGCAGCTGCAGAGTGAAATTCCCTTGCTGTCTGACCAGCCCAAGCAATGTGTGTAATGCAAAATGACAATGCTCTGGCTGAAAATGCCCTTTTTTGCTCATGCTCACATTGAGGAACATATGGTTTTATATCTCTTCTGCATTATTCTTAGATTGGTTTCTGTTACATGCATTTTCTTTGGTTTAAAACCTATTATGCATTGGAAATTTTAACAAACAAAGGTTTTGTTTTCTCATAAGACATTGAATAGTAAGATTGAAAGGTTATGGACAGGGTTTTTTTTTGTTCTCTGGCCTGTAGCCATTCATATTTGCAATCTTTAAAATCATTGCTTTGAACATTCTCTTACACCGAGCCAATTAACCTGATACCTTGGGCCAAGTTTAATATTCTGCACATGTTCTACATGCTGTGCAAACTACACTCTGCTTTATCAGTCAGTTACAATTGGCTCCAGTTTACACCAGCTGCTGTTCCTGAATGCCAGCATGGTATCCATGTGGTCATCTACTGCTGTATTTCATCCATTTTTGAATGCAATGCAGTTCAGCCTTCTACAATGTGTGATTCTAGCATATGCATTAAGTCAGAGCATTCGCTTACTTGCTGTGCCTTTGAATGAAATAACTCCTGATGGATGCATGGGTTTGGTTTCTGTTTTCCTCCAAAGGAGACCTCTGGTGTGAACTAAAAGTTACTGCCATTATTTGCAGACAAGAAGTAAAGGTAGACTCTCTTTTGCTTCCATTGAAGGTGAAGAGAGGATGTAGTAAGTTTCTGAGAAGACTTTGCACTGTTTTCTCTTCTCCACTCTTTCAGCATTAGAGCCAAGTGCAGGAATGGCTGTAGGAAATAAACTTTTGAGAGTTAGAGCTGGCAGAGGGGGGCGCTTCAGGTTAAGATGACTTTCCTGGTCTTTTCTGGGACTGGCAATTTGCCCTGCCACTTTATTTAGAAAAAAGAAAAGAGACTTCAGTCTTCTGGACTGCCAAAGTACTATCTTTCACCAGTCTTGCACTGCACATCTGACAGTTCTTTAAAAAGGAAACTCCAAAACTCTCTTTGCTGTGATCACTGCAAACTAAACTAAAATAATTCACTACTGCTCTACTTTTGAAGCTCCTGATGAATAGCTGGAGAGTTCTGCAGCAGCAGTCTTGAAGAAGAGGTTAGAAAATTACCATGTTCCCTCTTTGTATATGTATCATAACATTTTCTACCACCTCATGATCTGCATTGCCAGCACTAAACATTGTGATTTGGTTAATTTAGGGATTTATGACTTTGTAATAATCTCTTTCACAACTGGTACTGTAGTAGGAATGGCTTTCTCTAACAACAGGGATGCCTATAACGTGGCAAATTGCTGGTGCTGCCAGAGAAGCAGTTTCATATTATTTTGTTAACCCAATGAAGTGAAGTTGGCCGCTTTAGATTATGCAGGAAGCTAAAAAAGGGATCTGTTGTAAGCCCTAAGTTCTGCTGTTATGAGCCCTCAGTGACCACCCACTGTAGTTGGTGACAAATACAAGTATTTCCCATCCTAAGATGCGGTTCAAGGGATCAGTCTGATGCCATCTATAACTGATTGCATAACATACTTCCCAATGGAGACGTGAACAAATAGAATTTTTAAAAGAATGTTATTAAAGAGAATTTTATGTCATTTTTTTACATAAAATGTTTATTGAGGTTGCTGAGTGTATGTGACAGATGGTGCTCTTATGTCACATCCTATCTTTCATTTTGTTTTGGAACATGCAAGTCCTCCATGCATGCATAATTGCATTACAACATTGTAGGGGGTTTTTTGTGTACTCACTGAAACATAAAGGAATAATCCAATGTGGGATCTTTAATGGGGTTGTGCTAGCAGTGCTGTTAAGCTGTTTGCTTTGGTGTTAAGTGCTGGCTAACTAGTATAGTTAATGATTTTTGCCTCCCTAAGTTAAACTTCAAGTGTAAAGGAAAAAATGAGAAGTTACTATCATTTCATCAATCTGCTGAGAGCATTCAAGTAACTAGATAGATGATGTTCACTACATAATGGTTTTTTCTCTGCATTGTGAAGCAAATAAAATGAATAGTTCCTTCACAATAAAAGAATGCAGGTATATATGAACTTTCCAGCTTGAGTATCCTTCAGATGCCAGTGCCTTAATATTTTATCATGTACATTAAGTATCTGTATGATTCTAAAATTGTAATGAAAAAAATATATTTTAATTTTTATTACATGTGACATTACTTTTCCCCCTTCAGTTAACAGGAGAGTGAACTTGATCCTGACTTCTTTAGAATGTTGCCAACCTAACTTATATTTATATGGCATCCTGAATAGCTTTTACTGTCTCTTTATGCCTGGACTAGTGGATGGAACATACTGGACTTCCCTGTTGCTTTTGGGTTACATTGGGCAAATTTGTCCATTGTAGTGCTTTTTAAACTGAAGAGCGTTTTGCAAGAAGTGTAGAGATTATCTCTGTTTTACAGCTTGGGGAACTAGAAAAGTATGTGAGACATACAGAATATGCAAAGCCAACAAGCTGATAATGGTGCTGGAAATTTTGAGTCTTATCACACTTCTAATTATTTTGACTGGTGACTCTTGCTGGTTCACTGTTGTCTGTAAATGCAGCTACCTGAAATGAAGGTAGCGAGAACATCTTCCCTCATAATGCAACAGAAGACAAAGGAAACAGTTAAAGCCAAGGCTGGTACTTCTACTCAATGCATTGTCAGTCACTGAGTCCTGTGCTACCTTTAATGGTATTATAGTTGCATAAATTCATTTATACCTTCTTTTATTGGCTTTTGAACACAATTTTCAAAAAGGTAATTGACTGAATAGCTGTCCGTTGCTGCTCTGGCTTCTGTAGATGAATGCGATTCATGCTCAGGGCTGTCAGCTGACTGTATTGACATGCTGTTGGTTGATTAAATAAATGCTGAATATGACTGATTCTGGTCTGGTTTTGCAATGAAGTCAGACATCATGTTTGGCTCTTTAGAACATTGGTCAAGTGGACTTGTAAACATATTATTTATATTCTTTGTGTGTATTCTGTACTTTGCAAAATTATTTAATCTTAGTCCTAACCTTTCAGCATCACACTGTGTAATATTTCAGCAGCATTTGTACTTTCTTACAGCATCGATGTGCTTTGTCTCTGATGGAGCTTAACTGATGTTTCATGGTAAGATAAATCGGCCATTGCTGTATTGGAAATGTAAAGGCAACTGTACTGGTAATGCCTGATAAGCTAAATGTGCCAATTTGCCAGGCTCGTTATGCTGCTTCTGCTGTATGAAGAGCAAAAGTACATGACAAACCAAGTGGGTTTTTTCCTCTTGGTAGTACCACGGTGTCATGAGTAAAACTGCAGTGTCAGGCCAAAACCCGAATTCCAAAACAGGAAATGAGAGGTGTGTGTGTATCAACTTCTTTACTGTGTGTAGCTGCAAATGTAAAGTGCACTGTGTCTTGGACAGTTGCTGTCAAACAAGTGATAGGATGTGATAAGACAAAATTAGTAGCACGTGACTTACTTCATGCAACAACCTTCAACTTGATTTTCCTTAGTGGCAGTGTACATTACAGAGTTTTAAAGCTAAAGAATGTAATATTTCTTTTTCAGCTTGCAGCGTGGCTTTGTAAGCCAAAGTCTTCCAGTTGTTCATATTGTATCTCATAACAGGATATACTCCATGCAAGTTTATTGTTGGTCAAATTAATTTTTAATTGATGTCACAAGTAATTGCTGCTTTCTGCCTGGTTTAACAACTGAACCGTTTCTAGTGCAGTTGCTTTTGCCCTGCTGTAGACATTCTTTGACGACATACTAATATGAAAAAAAGGCAATAAACTCTGGTTTGTAACATCCATAAACTTGTCTATAGCATTTCAGATTTGTGTTTATTCAGACTTAAAGTTTATTAACACAGTGGCTGTTAATTAACATAATACTTGTTAGGAATTAAAGAAGATCAGCAAATGAAAATTTATGCTGAGGCGTCAACCATGTTAAAATTCAATTAGAGTCTGATCCTTGAGATTTTCAGCATTACGTGCTACCATGTTTTCATCTGACAAATCTTCTGATTTGATTGAATAAATCTTGAATAATGTTCGGGTTCTTTTTAACCATTTTGAACACTTTATGTTCTGCTTTCTGTTATTTTTTCTTACAAAAATACTGACACAAGGAAGACTTTTCTTTCCTCTTTTTTTTTTTCTACTGAGTATTTTGATGATTCAATATCTACAAGATCATCATTAATCCCTTGAAACAGTTATGGCACAAGTATGAGGCCATCCAGTTTTTGGTCATTCATATTTCTAGTTGCTGGACTTGGTACCATATGATGATTTTCTGACTGGCTTTCTGAAATCAGTGGTCTGTGGCCTTGCAACTGGGCATTCATATTGCAAAATTTGTGTCTATTTGTTTCTAATTATCAGCTAGATTTTAAGGCTTATTAAAAGGACCAGAAAGAGGCTCTGGAGCCTTTAACTCCTGGCTATTGGTGACGGGTTTCTTCTTCTTTGGACACAGTACATCAGTTCTGGGGTACCAGTCTGTACCTTACCAGCATCTAAGTGTGTGTGGAGAGAGTGTTCACGTGGTTGTGAGTAGTTTTACCTGCTTGGTGGGAAATAATGCAGTCCTGCAACTTTGAGAATGAATGAATTTAGAAGGTGGGTTTTTGTGTCTAATTTCTAATTCTTTGTGGCCACAGTGACATGAACTTCTACTTTTTGGAAAGAACATGCACTTTGACTACCTGTGCAGCATAATTATAACAATTCTTGGACACAGGCCATTGCTGCAAACCTAATATGTAGTAAGAAATCAGCCAGCAGTGTGTAGAAAACAACAGTTCAGCAACAGCCTGTAATGAAGGACTGTAAAAGCAAAGTTGCATGATGAAAGAGGGTGGTGGTGGTGGGTTTTGTTTGGGTTTTTTTCTTACCTTCTCTCAGGTCCTTAGAGCTTCCTCATGCTTCCACCATCCTTAGATGTGCATCTCTAGATGTGAAGCCTTTTGGCCTCCTGTGCATCCGCATTAACAGAGAACAGCAGACACTCTGTCAGGGCAGAGCAGTAGCAAGGGACCTGACTCTTACACAGAGTAGCTAGATTTCTAAGGTAATTTTCAAGTCCCTTCTTTTTTTTAAACAATACTTGATCTTTGGACGGTCTATCCATTTCTAATGGTAAAAATACATACACAGTTTTGTGATATCACTCTGTCGTAAGAAAGAACAATATAATGATTTCTTATGTGCATATGAACCCCCCCCATTTCTCCCTTCATAATTCTTAAGCTTCACAGGCATAGAGGAAATTGCAGGATAACTAAGGAGTAATAAAAGGGTAGGTGTGCTGCATATGATTTCTTAGCCTGGGTGATAGTATATTATTGAACTATAGCTACACTCATGGTCTGTTCAGAAGCTTAATTAGATCTGTTACCCACAGACATCAGAGTAAGTCAGTGTGGCATTGTTACTTCCCCATAGAGTTTGAAAATTTATGAGAATAAAACCTGTGGCAGTGAGGTAAAGGTTCCTTTGCTGTCATTATGTCAGGAAACCAACCGCATGGGGAGGGAAAAGAAGGGGTAAGAGGAGTCGAAGTCCCTAGAAAGTCTGAGTCATTTTGCAGCTGTCTTTGTATGAAGGAGGAAATGTGTGAAATCCAGGCCCAGAGAGTGGAAGAAAGCACCTGTACTTATCTTCCAGTGTATTATTTTCTTCAGCTCCTGGTGTTTCTGTTGGAAAAATAGTAGAGTCCCTTGGTAAATGGATTGGGTCAGTATGCATGGTATTTATTGTAGGTGTGCAAAGCGTTCTTTTCCCTGAGTCCTAACACATCTGTTTTCATTTTGTTTTCAGCTCTATCTCATCGGAGGATCTTTTGGGCTCCGTGAATTTGCTCAGATAAGATACGATGTTCACAAACTACATGGCAAGGTAGTTTAAATGGTTTTCTTTGCTTTTCATTTCATTATGCCTGCACGCTGCTTTCTAAAGAATTGATAGGACAAGCAAACTTGGTGTAGGGGATTTGCCTTTCACTGCTTGGCCCTGAGCTACACCTGAGTCTCATAGGCAGTAGGCAGAGTAGGTAACAATAAAGGGGCTGACATGATGATGAATCCTTTTACCACCTGTGAAAAAATCAACATAAATAATAGAAACATTTTATTCCCTTGGTTGATTGTAAGTAGCAATTCTGAATCCTGAGAAAGAAGTGTAGCACATCTAGAAGGAGGTTACTATGAGGGTACTGTGTCCAATTTAGACTAAGAAAACTGATATTTTAAAAGGTTCAGTTTTCAAACAATACTTGGCAGTGAGTATATAATGTTAGATGGTTTCCGGGGCTTGGCTTTGCATTGACTGAGACAAGCAGATACCTTTGACATTGTGCTACATCCTGTTCTTTAAGCCTTGTGAAAGAAACAGGAGCTAGTCTCTACCCATTGTGTCAGAATGTACTGTATATAAGAAGCTTTTCTTTAAATGAACCTGAAGCCTTCTGTCTGAGGGAAACAGCATGTTTACTAGTGCTACTTACACCTCCAAGTGTAACACTAGTTCCAAATTGCACATGAAATGATCTGAAGGGAGCGTGTCAGTTCAGCAGAAAGTGATGTTGGCTTGCTTTCCCTGGTTTGGTAATATGCAGGTCTGCTATTGCAATGCAGAGAGACTTCCTGGTCTCAGAGCTGCTGACTTGCAGGTTGTACAAAGCTTTTTTAATGACTCTATGCCACTTTATATACAAAAAAAAATTGTGCAGGACTCTGGATGCTGTGGGTTTCTGCAGTGGTGAAATCTTTGGTATCCTGAGCTGTTGAGAGTTTGGAGACCCCTTGTTTTGTCTTAGACACTTGTGGACCATGTAAATTACTTTAATCATTCCTCATTGTTCTCTGTGTTGCATACCTGGCTATGGCCTTCCATGCACCATGTGGCCACTCCTGCTCAGAACTGTGTATGACAGAACCTGTAGACCAGGGAGAGTAATCTTACAAATCTTTTCTCCAGTGCTGTCTTCTGGGTAACTTTTTTTTCTATCATTTCTAGCCTTTTAGGACCAGTTGGAGCCTTTTAAGTTTTTCTCCAACCAGATGGGGATCACAACAGGGGCAAGAATTTGCCCATTGTGTTTCTGGTAGTTTTTTGGTCAGATTCATACCCAGTGTATTGCATTTGACCCCCATGATCTGCACTGTGACTGCAACCCAGGGAAAAACACTATTAATAGTTGTGCTAATTCAGATCTATGAGACTCTTTGTCCCAGCATTTATAATCAAGGGAAGCATCACTGAATTAGGCAGTAGTACATGAGAGCTCTGAGTGGAAGCTACTTCACCCTGGAGTTCTTGAACTCTGGAAAGCTAAAAGAGGGCTTCTGAGTTATGCTCTAACCAGTATTACTTAAGTCTGCAGCATCTCTTTTGTGTTTTTCTTTTCCTTGTGATTTTATTCAGAAGGAGATGACATGTAAGTAAAGAACAGTGCAGCATTGGCTCAAAACTAGCAACACCAACTTTGGGCTTGTTTGTAGATGGGGAAATCAAAGCAATGTGTTCCATTCATTTCTGTTTCTATGTCCATAAAAATAGAGTTGAAAGCCATTCTAATTCACTAAGTAAGACAGCAAAGGAGAGTAGAATGTATTTTAATGGATAAACAAATCTAGTTTAAAATGTACGTGAAACTCAGGAGAAGAACATTAATATAAGTAATTTAAAAGTGCTGTTAAAACCCTGATGCTTTTCTCATATAACACAGTTTGACTATCGTAAATCCTTATCAGAACAGGGACAGATGGACTAGTGCTCTTTTTGGGGGGTTGGACAGTTACATGCAAAATGCAATATGCAATAAAAGAAATAAGATTTTTTTTGTTACAGCTGCTCCTTCAGAATAATAAGAATATTTAATTAAATAACAATTTCAGTACAAGGACCTCAAAAGACTTCCACAGAATTTAAATGAATTAAGCTTCATAGTCCTACTGTCAGAAAAGGTAGGATTGTTATTTACATTTTACTGCTGAAAAAATGGAGGTTGCCCAAATTTAAGCAACCTGTCTTAAAGCAGGCTAGGATTCGTAACGCCCGAGTGCCTATCTTTTTTGATTATACTTTAAGGATGTGCAAACTCCAGTATGTCACCTTTTGTAAGCATGATTCCTGAATTTGTTTTCTTGCCAATTCAACCGCTAAAAAGACAGAACTTAAACAATCCTTTTGCAGTAAATCCTCTAATACATTTCAGATGCCAAACTATGATCCTTTGCATTCAAAAGTACCTGTTCTTTTCCTTTTTCACTCTTAACTTCACACTGTGCTTAGAGAGAAACCACATTAGTAAGCAACTTCTCAGTGAACAGTGATATTCAAAGGCAGCACTACAGTAGAACTGCAGCTGTGTGGTCTGTGTTTCAGTGGCTGAGGGGCTAGCTGCCACTTTGGATTCTTGTGGCTTAATGAAAAAAGCTGCATTAGTGATAATGACTATGTTATGTCATTATTACTGCATATGTAATATAAGCTGCATATGTAATAATGACTACTCTTCAAACTGAGTTTTGAAGAACATTCCCTGATAAAGGAATTAAAATTTGAGAAGATGGTGGTTTGGATCTTTGAGGGAGTATGATTTGGTTGTGATGCATTGGGCTGGGGCTAGCATTAGGGTTGGGAGAGGGACAGAGCCTAGAGCTGTAGATGGAGAGGGGCTGAGAAGGGGCTGCAAAAGGAATTGTGTCCTCTTGTTCATTTGGGCTGTGTCTTGGGATCTTGGACTGCAGCTCAGCCAATACATAGGACAGAGAGACAGAGCCTAGGGCTGCAGTTGAAGAGGGGCTATTAGTATCTAAAGAGCAGGTGTTTCATCCACTTAGTATAACATCTTTGGATATAAGGGCCTCAGATAATGCCCATCTCTTGCAAAAGCAAAAAAACCCCATTTTGGCTACACTTTCATCTTCTCAGGATACCTAAAGCAGTGATATTCCCTCAGCACAATGAACGTCCTGCATTTAAAGGAAGCTTGCTCTGAGGCTCTTACTGATGTAATGCCTGTTTATGCTAGTCAGAATTCTCCTGGAACTTATCAAGGATTTCTCCATTATCTGTTGTTGCCAAAATGTCCATTAATGGAGAAATCATTAGGTTAGGTAATTGTTTGCTTTCTGGGAAGAATTTATGCAAATCAAAATTGGTTACAGAAAACCAGGTATGCTTATGGGAAAACAATGTGGAATTAACAGAGAAGAAATGAGTAGGTTTGCATAGGCATTGTTCCAGATGCCTTTATTCATAAATGGAAGACTGGACCCTTTCTTTGTCTTACTTCTTGTGTATGTAATTGGCAATGCTTATTTAATTTATATTTTTTTACAGAAAATGTTATTTTTAAAAAATATACAGAAAATGTTTCTTTCAACTGTATAACAGTCAATTATTTTTATTTACTCTGTACCCATTGTTGTCATTCCAGGTGTTGTAGAGACTTGCTGATTCAGATTTAGTTTTGGATATAAGAATCTTGGAACATGGGGTGTAGTCTGTGCTGTTGGCTAATAGCTACTGTAGAGAATTGAAGGGAAGTGACATATTAACTACCTGGAAAAGTTTATGCTTTCCCCCCATCAGCAAACCTTTTGGAGTAAGAGAGTTTTTACGCTCCAAAA
>QWTY01038489.1:0-16690 GCA_008033365.1 Pseudorectes ferrugineus
AAAAAAAAAAAAAAAGGCACCTAAAATCTTGATTATAAATTCTGAAAGTGTCTCATTAAAAAGAAAAGCAGTAATGTCTTTCACAGTGAGATTCCCCCCTTTGCTGGAATAGGACACAAACTGTCTGGCAGGGTGTGGGAACAGAAATGGTGATGAAAACCAGTCTTTTTTTATTCTTTCTGTGGTTGAATTGTTTTTCTCCCTCACATCTCCTTCCATAGAAATTCCACTGGTTTTTCTGCTGGACAAAGTGAATCTAGCAGGAGGCAGAGCCCTCTTTGCAGGGCCCTCTTTCCATCTGTTCTAGGAGTTCACCTTCATTCTTCTGTGAGCATTAGTCAGCAAATTATTTCTAGCTGAAAGATCCTTTCTGCTGTGAAAGTATTTTCAGTACTTTCAGGCCTGTTCCAACATTTTATAAATCACAAGAGAGATTCCATATTTGGATCTCATTAAATTGACAGTCTCTAGCTTGACATTCGTTCTTTGTGCACTTCATGTGTGACACAGTGACCATAAAATGCCATATCTGTTATTTGAATTAATTTTCTAAAACTTCCTATGCCTGTTTTCCTACACGTCATTGTCAGGAAGTCATGAAGTTATATTTTATAATCTTGGACTCAAGTTACTAACTGAAATTAAAATGAACTATTAGCACAATTTAAGACAGAATTTTTGCTTTAACATGAAAAAACAGAAGAACATAACAAGCGTAGTGCATCTTCCATAAGTGCTTTTTACAAGGATGCTCCCTGTGCATTTCTGGCTTTATTCTTAAAGATGAAGTTAGTCTGTTACTGACTTCAATTTTTTTTCATTGAATTAATTGAATTAATAATTCAATAATTTAACTTCACTTCAGATTTTTGAAGTGCCAATATGTCTTAGACTGAAGATCTAAGCAAAATGTGTCAGTGCAGAAAGATGTTCACCAACAGGTATTGTTTTTGTGGGGGGAAAGGCAGCAGGAGGTTGGCACAGCGGAGTTTAATGCTTTCAATGCTAGTTCAGTTCGTGAATTAGTTATTGTATTTTCAATATCCTAAAAGTACTGGGAACAAATAAACTGCAGATCCTGGAAGATACATCTGTGTAAGAAATATCAAATACTTCTCTTTTTTAAAAGAGAAGCTAATATATTTGTTTCTTTTAACTAGTTCATTTTAGATCCTTGCTCTCAAGAGTAACTGTCAAAGCTGAAAAACCATCCTGTTTATTAGTGCTACCAAAACCAGTGCATTGACAAGGTGAGGCTCTTAGTCACACGAACACCAGGGACAATTAAATTTCAATTGCAATCAATCTAGTCACTGAAAAGTTCATTTTTCAGCTGTTTTTAAGCTCACTGCTGGAAAGTCAGCATGACAATTAAAAGCGCTTGTAATCCTGCAATGATGCGTGCTGTCTCTCCTGATCTGGTCATACTATACTCAGCAGAGATTGAGATGCTTCAAGGGTATTAGCAGATTAATGTTTAAAACTGATGTATCACACCGAAAATCTGTAATAACAATTGTACTGGAATACTGTAGGGAATCATAGTTGCAGGTGAGGTGATAATTCTTCTATTATAAACCCAGTGATTTAGTAGTGTTAATTTATTTTTATGTTACTGTGGTTTAGAAAGACATAGTCTCTAAAGAGAAAGGGTTTCCTGTTAGTAGTTGTTAATACTCAGGGATTTCACAGCCTTGTCATTTTGGAACTAAAAGTACTTGGCTCTCAAAGCGTGTCTCTTTTTTGCATTTGCTTCTTGTATCGGTCTCCTGTCATGCTGAAGATCTGCCTTGTGAAAGATTATTCAATTTATACATCTTCTTGATGTATCAAGTATTGATGGATAACTCTCTAATAGCTTGCATCTCTGTGCAAATGAGATGCCAAATTTTAGCATTGGAGTTTCTGTGGTTCTCAGGGTGCAGCCTGCCAGAAACATGAAGTCTGCTTGTGGTGAGGGTTTGCATGGCAGTGTGGTGTTCTCCTGGACCTATTGTGTGAGCCTGGTGACGTGTGTGGCCAGAATTAGGGCCAGGATAATGCAATTTTTAGGGTACATGTCTTTTACAGGTGTCTATAGTGGTGGTGTCTATAGGACTTGCCATCCTGGGGACACAGCTTTAGTGCACCTCTGCCATTACATGTAAGCATCTCCCCTTATGAAATTTGTCCTGTATAATGTTTGGTGAAGTCTGATATAAATAGTGAGGTGAGGTAGGAATAAGACAGACACCAGTAGACAGACACTCTTGCCTACTATGTGAGGTGCAGCTGGACAGCTGTTGGAGGAAGCTATCTTAGAAAATGATGCATCAGTTCTTCAAAAGAACCAGGCATATGCCTCCTTCTGCCATGCACACAGGAACGTTATGCAAAGAAGGCAAGGGTATAGTTGGGAAAAGACCTTTGCTTCCCTACTCTTGAAGACACACCTTTGTTTGACAGAAGCAATGGATGAATTATTCAAGAATAATTAACCTTCTAGAGATATTACTCATGCAACCAATACTATTGTATTTTTTTAACCATCATCATTCTGAATTGAGGGTTGCAAAAAGGAACATGATGTGAGCAAAAGTCATCCTCTGTACTTGGATTTTGCATGAGAGATAAGACTCTTCAATTAATTCAGGGAGATTATGAGGAGTTTATCCAATCTTTTGGATTTGAGACCTAAAATCATTCTGTAAAATAACACAGATAAAGTTTTATTAACTCCTACTAGGGTTAATTAAGTTATATATTAGCATTAGGCCCTCTTTTCCTTCAGGACACAGTAAACACAGATTACATTGTCATTCTATGAAGCTTATTCCTTTCTCTATAGACTATGCCTTGGTGTAATAACGTTGCTAAGATTAGATCATGTACTGATCAAAACCACATGATATTTTGCCTAGACACCATGAATGGAGGATCTTGAGTGTACTTTTTTTAATTATTTTTATTTTTTCTTCATCTGTTCTCGCATGGAATCAGTTTGTATAAGCAAAAATTTCTTTTTACAAGATGGCTGTGAAGTTATACTATACAACTGCACATAGCAGGTGGTGAACAGTTGGGTACTTCTTGTGAATGGATCATTCAATTTACAATGTATGTTCAGGAGTTATACACCAGTCTTTTCTCTTTTTTCTTTTTTTTTTTTTCTTGTGGGAACAGTATGAGGTTATCTATCAGCAGATGGAGTAAAGCAAAGTCAAATAACTGTTTTGGAGTTAAGACCTGAAAAAACATGAGGAAGAGCAAAAATGTTTCTGTGAAAATGAACTGTATGGTATGTGTCTTCTTCAGCTTGTCAGAATGTATCAGCATGAAACAGAAAACCTAGCTAAAATACGTATCTGAACTAATTAACCACTTAAACCCAGATGCAAGCAAAATACTTTGTTCTTCTATAGCCAAGTGGAAGCAAGGTTTTTGTGTTATTATGAATGATGTGTCAGGCTAGGGTTCAGTGGGCTCCTTGGTGTTGTCTTTCATGTTGTCCTTCCTGAGGAGACCAAGGGCAGTGTTGTGTTTTGCCCATTTCAGAAAAAAGATACCTAAGTACGCCGAGCATGGGCACATTCCAGGCACTGTAATCAGCACCAGCCACTTGCTACAATCTTATTGAACAGAGGACAAGAAATCCATCCACGTTCAAACTGAAGAAATAAAGCAAATTCATGACTATGTCTGCATCCGCTTCTGGAACATATGCCATGCAGGATGTAAAACTGACTGACAAAATAAATTTTGCAGCCAGAAATTATGTCAGTTGGATGGAGTTATAAGGAAATTACTGCTTACACGCTTCTGAGTCCATAGTCTTTATTCGGTTACTCAGGTATAAACAGTGAAAAACTGAGGCAATTGTCAGTGTTAAAGACTTAACAGGAAATGGACAGCATCTTGCAGGCAAGTCTTGTTCAGTCATGCTATTTTAGTACAATACTTTTTATCTAGTATTGCTTAAACACCCCTGCTTCATCAAACTAATGGGAAATAAGGTTTACCTGTCTTTGTTCTGATTCATTCTGAAAATCTCTTTTAGCTCCACTATGACTTACACAGTTAAAATAGGTAAGTCTTGATTAAATCTTGTGGTTAATATTTTTACTGATTGTAAGTTTTTAATACACACTCTTTGAAGTTGAGTAACAAAAAAACCTGGTTAATTCTATTGTGCAATCTGACTTAAATGCAATATTTTATTCCTAGCAGAGGTTTTAGACCAAAAATCAGCTTAGAGCTGGTGATTAAACTAAACCAAAATGGTACCAGTTTTTTCTGCCTTTTGTTATATTTTCTTCTTAGGGCTTGCTAATATGAAAAGCAGAGGAAAAAATTATTTTTAGTGTGTCATAAGGTTTTAATGTGTCATAAAGTTTTAGTGTGTCATAAGGTTTATTGTTTTATGCAGTCATATGTCATTACCAGGAAACATTAGGATTCTTTTCCTTGCTGTATCTTTTAATACGTAACTCACAAATGAGAGCTTCCCTGGACTAAAGCCACAAAAAGCTTTTTGCCTTCAACACAGATTACTGTTTTGACATTTTAGCTTTAAAACTTGGCAAGAGCAGATGAAAGGATGAATTACTTGATTGCTGATTTCAAGACAATTTAAAATCTCTGTAGTGTTATATGACAGAAACAATGTAAACTGCATTGTAGCCTGAGTTTAATAGGCTCATGAGGGAGATGACAGTTCAAACCATAGCTTTGCCAGTGTTTTGATTGTTCCTTTGTTTCTAGGTATGTAGATGGTAAGTCAAACCATACTGACAACCCCTCTGAGGTTCAATGGCTTAAACCATCCACAGATGGCTTTTGTAATTATCAGAGCTATGTATGAGTGAACTATGTCAACTACACAGTAAATGCTAGAAGAAGTAGCCTAGTGGAATCCCCCCAGATATCTTATCCTCAAAAGACGTTTTTAAAAAGTATGTTCGAAAGAGGAGTATGTGCACAGCAAGAGATAAAGGTATTGAATAGATGGTGACAGGAGGAAGAAAAGGCAGAGGACACCTCTAAGGTGTGATGGAGAAGTTTGCTGAGAAGACCCTTTTACCTAATGTTTAAAATAATTGATCTATTGGTAGAGTAAGCATCTTGCAACTGAATTCACAGCAGAGGATCAAGGGTCATAAATCATATTCAGTGGGGTTTAAAAGAAAATTCATTAGACAAAACAACACAAAATCAATAAAAACAATTCAGCCTGGAAACAAATAACACAGCAATGAGGGTCGGAAAACACACAGCAGAAATACTGCTACTTGTTAAATTAAACTGTGCACATAATGGAGTTTCAGATGGAAGTCTGGCCCTGCTCAGCCTCTCTATGAGAAGTGTGGAAACTACTACAGATCATGTCCTTTCCAGCCAGCTATTATAGCCTGAAGGTGCTAGGCTTTCGTAAGACACTTGTCATTCTGACAGAAATTGGGCTCTGTTGAGGTGGAAGAGACTTATAAATTTTAGTTATTTACAGAGAAGAAACATTGTTAGCAAAGCCATTCTGTCATGGCCCTGATACAGCACCAGTACAGGCACAACAAAGCCTCTGAGTACCAACTTTCTCTATCTAGTTCAGCATATTATGCTTTCATTTCAATGAGGGGTTGCAGAATCAGGTCACTGCAGCTACCCTGGATTTTTCACTAAGGAGAGGAAATGCTGAAGGTGTTTTGGCAGCCTCTGGGTTCTTGAGAGGCTCCAAGGCTGCTTGTAGCACAGCTGGCTCAGTGTCAGACACAAAGCTGTCAGAGTTGCACCCTGAGACAGTAATTCTGTAGACAGAAATGGAAGGCGGGAATGAAAACTGAGGTCAACAAGGACTGGGAAGGCCTCCAGAGGTGTTGAGAGGGTGCGCAGTACTTGGCTCTAAAGCATTACCATCCCTATAATTTCTCGTATGATTTGATCCTCTGGGGTTTCTGCCTTTGATTTTCCCCAGTTTTTCTGTGACTAAGAGGTAATTGCTCAATCAATAGAATATAGTAACATCACAGAAACCCATTCTTGTGCAATAAAGAAAAAGATTTTCCCCATGAAATTCTTCATATGGTAGTACCAGTTAAAAATGAAAAAGTAATTAAAACTTTATTGTGTGAAATATAAGGTGAATACTTATATATGAATACTTATAATAAGGTGGAGGATATCTGTAACAGGAGTGATAGGAAGGAAATACTTTTTTCTTAAAAGTAGTGGGAATTCAGTAACAGTGTGTGCTCACAGCCCAGAAAACCAACCATATCCCGAGCTGCATCGAAAGCAATGTGGCCAGCAGGGTGAAGGAGTCATTTCTGCCTCTCTAGTACTGCATCCAGCTTTGGGGTCCCCAACACAAGAAGGATGTGGACCCGTTGAAATGAGTCCAGACGAGGACCACAAAGATGATCCAAGGGTTGGAGCACCTCTCCTGTAAAGACAGGTTGAGAGAACTGGGATTATTCAGCCTGGAGGAGGCTCTAGGGAGACCTCATTGAGGCCTTCCAGTACCAAAAAGGGGCTTATAAAAAAAAAATTAGGAGTGATACAACAGCAGAGTGAAGGTTTTAAACTAAAAGAGGAGAGCTTTAGATTAGATCTTAGGAGGAAAATCTTTACTGTGAGAGTGGTGAGACATGGGAACAAGTTTCCCAGAGGAGTTGTGGATACCCTGCTCCTGGAATTGTTCAAGGCCAAGTTGGATGGGGCTTTGAGCAACATGATCTAATGGGTCACATCCCTGCCCATGATAGGAGGTTTGGAATCAGATAATTTTTAAGGTCCCTTTCAACACAAATCATTCTAATGATTCTATGAATTTCATTATGAAATAGATTAATAAGTTTTATTGACTGTGTTTAACGTTAGATGATACTGCATGTACCCTAAACTTTGTGTGGAATTTCCAAAGGTTCTCCTCTGGGAAACAGCCCCCTCAAAACAGGAAATCACACTAAAATGTGGATGTCTCTTGTCCTTTCATTCTGAAAATTCCATGTGTTGGATCAGGTTTTTTGCATGGGCATAGGGCCTTTTGGAAAAGGAGATATATGTTACCATGCCTCAAAGGAGGGCCTAGGGTTTCCTTCACTAACATTTAACTGTCACAACTGACATAGTCCCAGCACAGCAGTCTAGTGTTCAAAGGCCAGATTTCGTAGGTGGGAATGCAGTCTTGAAATAAGTCATCTGAGCTCTGTGGCAGTGCAACGTGTTTAGCGCTTGTTATCTTACACTTAGAAGTACTGTGGAGTTTCCTAGCAAAGAAAATATTTACTTCAAAATGTGGTAGATTCATACAAAAGGTGGTGTTATTAAAATAAGAATAGATTACTTCCAGCTGAGATGAATTTTTACTTCTCATCAGCACTTAAAAATAGTTAAAACCACTTCCTCCCTGGGTTGTTCTATGATCTTTTAAATATGATAATAAACCTAATGTCTTCAACCAAGATAAGTTACTTTTCACTGTGTTGGTTAGATTTAAAGTATTGGCTAGATTATAAAGAAAACATTAATTAAAAGAAATGGTGTCTGATGGAGGCTGACTTGAGCGGTATCTAAGACAGCTGAATACACAGAAAGAGGGTGGGTTACTGTTTACAGCAGAAAGATGAAAACATTTTTCTTTGTGAAGACCTTTTATGAAAATATATTTGAGCTTGAAGCTGGACACCAGAACCAAATTTTATTGCTGATCAGCCCAAAGATTTAGGAAGTGGTAAATGTTGTATGCTGGCTTTGAAGGTGCAAGTTTTCTCTCTTGACCTGTGGGACTAACTATATCTCATTCTCTTAACCTTTCTCCAAGGCACTGGTTGAACAGTATCACAGGCAGCATAATAAGGGTCCATCATTAAATGACTTAGAAAGGGATAATATTTCAACTAAAAAAAGAGGTGAAGAAGTTAGTAAAGGCCCAGGAGGTTAATGGTTCTTTTTCTGGCTGCCTTTTTTTTTTTTTTTTTTTTTTTTTGGTTAATTAGGTCTGTAACAGGGAACTGCATTTGGAAAGTGACAGTACTTGTCTATAGCAGATAAAAGGGTTATTTGCTGAGGCTTGTGGACACAACCAGAATCTTGTGACTCCTTCTGACTTGTAGTTTGTTAGATTGATGCTTGGGTAACGCCAGGGCAAATATTGTCCCTAAATTCATAAACAGTCATCAAACAGTGTGCTGACTCCTTAGCTCATGATATTGCGTGCTATTTGGAAAACGCCTGCAGAATGGAGAAGGTAGCTAAACATTCTTATGTTACAAAAATGAAGATAATTGCAGGCGCTACTTAACATAACTTAAAAAAAAAGACTCCCTAGGAGATAGCCTCCAAGGACAAGCTCAGTGAAGTATAACTTCCTGTTAAAAGGACTAGGTCAGGTACAACAGAATGTTATCATCCTTTAGTTCAATATGTTTTGGTCTTCAAATACAGAGCTGCAGAATTTCATGTACATTCAGCAGAAAGTACACTAGGAAAAGATCAAAGCAATCAGTTTTGTTTAAAAAAAAAGTACAAATTGAAATATTCTTAGGAAAGAAGGCTTAGGTTTAAATGTGTGTCAAAACTGAGTTGATTTATCTTGAAATAAAACCACCCTAACTGCAAAAAGACCTTATTTTAGAAACATGTGTGTATTCGTTGTAGGCAAAACTGTCTATGCGTGTAAAAGTGAGTAAAAAAAGGGTAGTTCTGATCCTCTGACAAAAGACTGACTGGATGACTCAGTGAGGGAGAACAAGCGCTCACAGTTTGATATTCACTGGCAACATTTTTTCTTCCCAAGAGAAACTGTTCAGCCTGGGATATTTGTCAAAATATTTCCTTCCAACAAATCCTGCACTACGTTTCTCTTAGTATTGTCAGTCTCAGAGAAAACTTTGCAGAAAGTCTTCATTGACCTAATTTACCTGCAGACATTGCAGTTAGAATTCAGTAAGATGAGGGAAAGGCAAAACCCTAACGTAATTATTTCTTGTTCTTAATCAGCATGTCCTGTCTGCAAGACATTTGCCATGGCATTGGCAGTGGCAGGCATTGGCAGGCATTGGCAGCGCATTAAGAAAATGCTGAGAAAATGAAAGGGTACACCTCCTTTATTGACAGCCTTCCACCTTGGGAGCTGGTAATCAGCTCAGTGCACTTGGTGCAAGACCCTATCATCTCTCTTGAGTACTCCATGAAGGTTCTAGGAGCTCTGTTGTATTGATGTCGCATGATTCACAGAGTGAAAAGTTACTTTTGGTGATGCATGAAATGGATTTTGCCCTGTTACTCCTGACCAGGTGACCCCATCAGTAAGAGCCTGTCTGCTTCAGGGTTCTGCCTGTTGGAAGCTTCAGCACTGAAATCAGAATGGGCACAAGGTCCAACCTTTAGATCTGTCTCAGCAGGGAAATTGTAGTTGTGCGGTATAGAGAAGCTACAAATGGTGTGTGGTGCCTGCTCATGGCAACAGAGGAATTCCACTTTGATCTGTCTCATGTGTTACCAAGCAGTCCATCTTTGTGTGTGTAAAAGTCTTATGGAGAATTCTTTGGAATAACTGCTATTGATATTAGTTGTCACAGTGTAGAAATAATCTTTAAAATTTACTTGAAATATACTGTTATTTTGCCATATTTTCTTCTCCCTCCCAAAAATCACTTGATCTAATTTTTACCCCAAGACTATTTTATATAATAATGTCATTAAGTTGCAGAGAAATGTAGCAGATATTAAATGATCAGAAATTTCTGATTTCAGTAGTGCTGCCATGATCATGATGATTATTTCTCCTTTGACATTAAATGACAACATTAGAATTTAAAAAAACATGAATGAAGGTGGGGGTCTGGTTTTATTTTTAGCATATATAGTGCACTTTATTCTGAAGTCTTCTGAAAGCCATGTTTCATGTGACCTTCCAATGTGATAAACAGCTCCATTAACTGCTGAAAGTTCTGTCCTGAAAGTCATTCAACACAAGAACAGAGCATTCATCTCTATTCCATCTCATTTCCATAATCCTTTTTAACACCTAATGCATAATAGAAAAAAAAATTCAAACAATTTATCTAGCATTCACCCCCTCCTTTCTCCTTCTGCTCTCATCTTGCTATTTTGCAGGAATGATTTATCCTCTAGATGAATGCCTTACTGTTTAATTACTTCATGGGAAGCTTAACTGAGATATGAATAATCCAATAAAAAGATAGATCCATTCCTACAGCTTCTTCTTCTGTTGTCAGCATCTGATTTGCTAGCACTTGTCAGGCGCTTGCTGATGACTAGAGAAATAACTAGTTGTTATTGATGTCAGAAGAAATTCAAGGAAACTATATTCCCAATGTATAACATCTCTGTTTCTATAAACATCAATTCACTACAGCTTTTAAAGTGAAAGCTTAGTTGTTTTCTTATTAAATATATTAAAATGTACCAAAGGAGACATTTCGTATCTACTTTGATATGAAATACTTCTGGGAAATAAGTGCAGAGTCTGTCTTCTAAGACAGTTTGCCTTTAAATATCATGGTATTTTATTTATAATCATCTTAATTTTTATATTTTATTTAAAGATTTTAAACACAAGTTTTCAGAGTAGTTTAAAGGCTACATTCAAGAAAATATCATCTATTGTAATTAATAAAATTTAGAAGTCACAGAGAGGGAAAAAAAGAGTTGTTTATGTTTTAATATGAAATAAAAATTGATTATAAACTGTTGTGTTTTATGCTAAAAAGCAGAAAATTTCCACTTAGAATCACAGAATATCCTGAGTTGGAAGGACTTGTGAGGATCACTGAGTCCAACTCTTGACTCTGCACAAGGCAATCTGCAAGTTAGAATTCACAACTAAGTCCATTGTGCAAATTCTTCTTGAGCACAGGGAGGCTCGGGGCAGTGACCACTTCCTGGTGTAGGCTTGTTTCAGTCCTTTATCCCCAAATTTGTGTGATATGTTAAAGACTGTAACTGATACATTAAAGTAATTAATTTTCAGTAAGTTTAATAAAGTTTAGTCTTAGGCAAAGCAGCCTAGAGGCTCAGTTGGAATTAATGTTTAATTTTATTTTAGCTTTAGTACCTGCATGAATACACTCAAAAATTCTCATCGCTTGAATGTTTATTGGTATTTCAACTAAACCCCGAAAAATCAGATATAAAAACATAATCACTTTTTGTTGGACTGCAATCTCTTTGTGATATGGACCCCTCTGCATTTTCATTCTGCATTGCTGAACTACTATTGCATACAAAGGAGGGAAATCATTCTCAGAGTCCTGAATTTGATTTTTAGTAACACCCATTTAAATGTTTCTGATTTAACCTACCTCTTTTACATTTATGCAGAACTGATTTCTCCTTTAAATGCTGAGGTGGGAGTTCCATCCAGCTAATTAACCTGCACGTCTAGGGGACTGCTATCTGAATATGATGTCAAAGAAACATTCTAGTTTCCTCTACAAACATCATAAAGTCAACAATTAACATTACAGTAATAAATGTATATAAATTTATCTTTTTTGAAACAGCAGGAAAGACTGATGCATGGGAAAATACTCCCAGATTCTCCTAAAACAAGTAGGTCCTCCACCCTAGAAAATCTGGTCCTTACAGGTTCCTTCAGTTTTCTTCTCAAAGCTCTTGTTCTCCTAGTATGTTAAGGAAGATTTTATGCTTCATTTGCGTAGTCATGGTTTCTAGGTAAGAAGGGAGAGCCTGTACTAACCAAAATAACTATAACAATCTGTTGTATATTGGGACATCATACCCATGTTTGTGAGGTTCATCAGGCCCTAATGGTCCATCTGCTATCCTATCTGAAGGGTGCAGCCTACTCTGGATGTACCTGGGGGTTTTTTCTGCACATGCCAGGATTTGTATTTTTTAGTATCTTTACACTGTTTTTTGAGCAGACCTGCTACCACAGTATCTCACGTAGTGCTTCTTCAGAAGGGACCCTGGCACTTAATTAGTTAACATTGATACAGCAATAGGAGGATTTTGATTACCACCAAATGCTATGTAAGCAGCAGCAGATGACTCTTATTATTTCAGACAGTCAGACAACCGTATGTCTCAAGCCAGGAGACTTCATAATTTTATGTACGTGGTAGCAATTTGCATGAGAACTTCCTTTTTCTCATTAAATTACTAGGAGAGGTCATTGCTGTGGTCATTTTTACAGAGAAAGTACTTGAAAAAACAGGCAGTGCAAATTATATGAATCATAAAAACATCTAATCTCCAAATGATTGCAATTCACTTGAAGATAATGATAAAGAGCTATGGTTGGTTAGTTTTTGATTTATGTTATGTTTTTCCAACCATTTTACTATTAGTAATTAAATTTTGTGTTTCGTGATTTAACTATTGAATTTATTCCTAAAATAGATGGACTTTAAGCTCTTTCTGAGCTTATTTAAGGATCTTATGTTTCAGTAGGAATCCTATCCATTTATCTGAATGTGGTTTTAAAAACTTAAAACAATTGCAATAGATAAGATGAAGAATGGAAGAATAGTGAAACAGTGAGCAGTTCAGAAATTACTTTTATTGTCTATTCATTAATGTATATACAAAAGTAATGCTTACTCTGAGCTTGTCAGCAGTTAGGTTTGTTTGGGATCAGAATAAAAATTTCCCCTGCATTTGGTTATATAACCCAGATATTAAAATATTTTTGTATGTCTTTTTAAAACTAAGTGTAATACATCCAAAAGAATGCTTTTATCTCTTATATACATTTATGAAATATTCTTTCTTATGTTGCATTTAAAAATTATGATAAACAAATGCTCAAACAGTATCAAGACTAATGTAAACAAACTGTCAGTAAAAAATAAGTACCCATATAAGAAAAAATAGTAAATGCTGCAAAGCACAGGTTGCAAAGATTGCTATCGTTTCTTCATCTGGAACGTGCATATAATGACATTGATAACATGAACTGCTAGATCAAAGTAAAAAAAGAGTTACTCTGAGCCTCTAATTTCTCAGAAAATCCATATTTTAATCAGGAGAATGTAGATGCTTACACAGAATGTTCTGTGCTGATACAAACAGAAGTGAATTCTCATTCCAGATTGAAAAAAAATTTAAAACTTCTGCTTTTGTGTGGATTTGGAGCAGCTGAAGAAGGTAGAGCTAGGGGTTGAAAGAAGAAACCCTTCTCAAGATTCTTGTAGAAGTCTAAGTCCAAGTGCAAGTCAATAGGAAGTGATTGCAACCTGGCTGAGGTTGTTTGCTCTGCCAAGGCCAGTAAAAATCACTTTCCACCAGAAAACCAAGCAAACAAACAAAACAAACCAGAAATAAAAGAAAGCTAAAACCAAACTGCTTAAATTGCTCTCCATTTCAAACGAATGTGCAGATTGTGTGAAATGTCAATGTCTGGTCCAAAAGTCAGAGACTGCAATAACTTCTGAAAGTCTTCCATTTGCTCCATGTAAACTGCCATCTTGGACATTACATTCTTGCTGTTGTCTCTGGAAAGAAAGAAAATACAGCTGCATCTTGGATTTCTGAGTCCTTGTCTGACCATATTTGAGGAAAAATGAAACATGTGACACTAATGGACTATCTATTTTCATTTCAGCTTCCCATCAAGGTATCCATCTGAACAGCTATAGCCCATTTTTAGCCTCAAACAAAACTAAAAGAATGACAAAGTGGAAGTATGTTCAGAAAACTTGGTCAACTGACATCCTCTATATCTTCACCTATTAACCATCAGCCTGATATGGACACAAAGCAGGGGCCATCCTGTACCTATTATTTCACATGTTCAGATGAAACAAGCATACAAATAAATAACACTTCCTGGATAAGCCACAGGACAAAACAGATTTCCTCAAGATGTTCAGAAAATTTTTAGCAGATTTAAAATCTTAGGTCGTTTCATCTAATAATCGACATTGAATACAGCACAGTAAATTACTTCTTTGCTGTTACTTGTTATAATCATTTAAGTCCTCACCTACCATAAAGTCCAAATAACAGAAAATTTGAGAATCAAGATTCTCATTCAAAGTCCTTAATGAATCTGACTTTACTAAGTTGTTGGAAGGCCCCTTCAGACGTACCATTGTTTTTTTGTCATACAAGGCATTTTTCACATCTGAAGGCTAAAAACTTGGATTGCTACATTGGAAACTGGGGAAGATTTAGCAAATGGGATATTATCAAATGCTGAAACACTTTTATTTTCAAGTGAATGTGGTGAACTGTCTCTGACCTAGGCAAGTTAGGGCAGGAGAGCTGATACATAAATGTTTTTATCTACCAGATGCCAGTACCCATTGGAGTATGTGGATTTCTGTGCTAGGCTTTGCCCGCAAAGTCCTGTCTCACTTCTCTGGATATTAGAACATTAAGACATTTATCCCAAATTATAAGATCTAAACTGTCACAGGATTTTATTTTTTTAAAGTGTGAAATCACAAATTATAAATGCTTGGGAGACTAAAAAGAATTGAGGCAGAGAAGCACAGCAGAGAAATTAATTAGTTATGCCCAAATGATGCATAATATCAGCACCTTTGGAGTGGATGGTGACTTGTGCATGCACTTTCTCTAAAAGGTATTTGAAATGGTAAGGAATAAGCCTTTTTTCTGCTGAGAGTAGTGTGAACAGGCTGGCTGGCCTTTCTGTTCCAGAAAAGAACCAGCCCTGGAGACGAGTGGCTTACTGACATGTAGAGGTGTTCAATGTTTTCACTGTCAGAAGTTTGGTTAACAGTTTGCACAGCTTTTGTAAGGAGATCATAGAGGCTTCAAACAGAAGGCTAGAATAATTAATCAAAACTTTCCTTAAGCTCTTGAGAGGATTTTCAAAATTAGGAAAACATAGCAATCAAGATAACTTTCTTGGCCAAGCACCTTTAGAAATCATACGGCTGAAGAAGTCAGAGACCTGTTAACATGGCTTTAAAATTATCATCCAAAAACACTCTAAAGTCACCAGCAAAGCTTTTTTCCTTCTTTTCCCTCTAAAACAGCAACATTTCCAAAGACAGAGACTGTAGACATTGTTCTGTTGCACCAGTGACATCATGATTCCTCTCCTTCATGTGAATTACAGTAAGGATTTTTTCATTATCCCTGTGGAAGTGCTCAAACCCTCTCAAAACTCCAGGCCTCTAGGAGTACTTCTTCCTCTTTGGCATAAAAAAGGGAATCAATATACCTGTTTAAAACTCTACTGCAAAAATCACTTCTGATACAAAGCTAATTATAATCTGTTTTCGATATACAATTCTTCATGTGTGGAAAGTGGCTGACAAGCATAATCTTCAAAAATCCTTGAAGCCATATTGCTGTAATAAAAGGTATGGTTTTCAAAAGAAATCAACCTCATATTGACAGCTCCCAAATGCAGCACAGTAATAATCAGTATGCTGTTAAAGCATTCAGTAATTTGCTTCTCCCGCTTTTGAATGACTTTTTAATGCTGTATCTTTAGTAGCAATTAAAAAAAGAAAGTAACAGTGGAATATGAAATTTATAACCCCAGTTCCTAGTTGCTATAAAAGTAGTTCAGAACTTTAGTTCTAAACTCTTAAATAATTCTTTGTCACTTGGGCACAGACATTGCCCAAGTCTGTGAGGTTTCTCATACTGCAATGTAACTGCCTTTCTTTCCAATCAATTAAAAGAGACTAAAAGCTCTGCAGTTGCTGGATATTAGTGAGTATTGCAATAAATACAGTTGTTGCCCTGCTCTAAGCATTTTCTAAATATTTTTTTTTTTTGCTAGGAGAAGTACTGTTTTATAGAGTGCCAAAGTGTAGTAGGAGTTTTGTAGAGACATTTAGAGACTTTAGAGACAGATACTGTAGATTTTGATTTGATTTCAAGTAATAACACACAAAGGAGTGGTGGTCAAAATGAATCTGGGAGAACATAAGAAGACTGCTAGACTGCAGAGGCTGGAGGTGGGGAACCAAGAAGAACAAGTTAAAAAAGTTTTCCATAGGTAAAGACAGGGCACATGGGCACACAGACCTGTCTTACAGTTTATTTATTTTGTGGTTTTTTGGTTGTTTTTTGGTTGTTTTTTTTTTTGTTTTTGTTTTTAAAATCTGTTCTGCTTGAAACCTGATTGATATATTAAGCATAAGGTAGGGTGTTGTATGTTTTGGCATATTTTTTTTAAAAGGATTTACACAGAGACAAATCTGCTAGCATTTTGTCTGTATTTTAAACAGGAACAAAAATTGTGAAATTATGCTTCCAAATAAATTATTGTGCAGAAGGGCGCCATCTTTTCCTTTTTTTATTGTTCCAGCAGACTACAAAGATGCTCAGCAGGCTGAGAGCAGACCAACACACTAGGAGAGAACCCATAAACA
Organism: Pseudorectes ferrugineus; assembly: GCA_008033365.1. Classification (NCBI taxonomy): domain Eukaryota; kingdom Metazoa; phylum Chordata; class Aves; order Passeriformes; genus Pseudorectes; species Pseudorectes ferrugineus. Next base: position 16,323 of record QWTY01038489.1, read on the forward strand.
CTGTAGAGCACTCTTGGGTTGCCCTGTTACTATGAAATACAACTTAGGAAGGTTTAGTTGGCAGTTCTAACCTACTAATACAGTATAGTCTTAAAATGCGTAACTATTTTTCCAGTGAATCTGTGTGCCTGGCAATAGTCATCAGCAGCCCACAAAATGTGATCAGAACAAAGGCATTAGGTGATTTAGTGCAGCTGTATCAGATCTTACTCATGTTAGTTTCATGTCATGAACATTGTCTTCAACTTTTGCCATCATTTGAGAAAGGAAAAAAAGAGTATTTCCAAAGTGACAACATGCAAAAAACAAAACACTATCTTAAAGTCTGCTTTTGTACCTATCTATGTGGTTCTCCATCTTCTAATACT
>QWTY01038491.1:0-21994 GCA_008033365.1 Pseudorectes ferrugineus
TAGTTAATTCTGTGATTCTGTGTAAAGACCCTGACAGATATAGTGGAGGTCACTAATGTCCTGCTGCTATCAAAAGGAAGTCAAGTACCATGGTTTCTGCTATAAAGATGAGGAACCTCAGGCATATATCCTTGCTTGGATGAAAGTTCAACATTCGGTCAAGGACAGAGCTGGGCAAGAAGGCCAGTGAGCTCTCACCCAGAACATGCAACCCCATCACCAGGGATCTGGTGAAGGTCAGTATTTGTCTGCTATGCCAAAAGGAAGAGGGCAGCTAAAATAAGACTTAATTCTTCTGATCTGTAGATGGGAGGGCTGAAGCAGCTTTGACGTAGTCTGAAAAATCTCAGGAGGGCTAAAACTGAGAGCTACTCCTAAAACATCCTTACAAAGCATTTTGAAAGCTCATGCTGAAAAATACAGTGACTGTATGGCAGTGACTGTACCAGTACCTAACTGTGCTGTATCAGCAAGACTGAACCCAGCAGGTCAAGGGTTACAGCTATCCCACATCACATGTGGGCACTGTGCCCAGTATTGCCCCCATGGTCAAGAAGGACATTAAAAAACTGGGGGCAGCCCAGCAGGTTTGGGGGTGGGGATGGGGCGTTAAGTGCCCCAAGATGGTTATACGATTGGAGACCTTGGCACATGAAGAAAGGCTGAAGGGGTTGGGTTCGTTCAGCCTAGTAAAGTGAGGGCTCAGGGGCATTCCATTCCTGTCTTCCAGTGTTAGATACCGAGAGATGATGAAGTCAGTCTCTTCATGTGGATTCACTGTGATGGACTGTTAAGTCATTTCAGAGCAAATTTTGTCTCCAGACACAAAAAAACCTTCTCCTGTGAGATCAACTAAAGGCTGGGACAGGCTGCCAGGAAGTGTGGTGAAATTGCCCTAGGTGAAACACGCAGGGCTTTGCAATGCCCTGGATCACTTAAGGCCCTGCTTCCAACATATGCAGGGCCAGCCACAGCTGGGCTTTCCCCCTCAGTTTTTGCATCTCTCAGTACAGGAAGATGCTGGAGAGTCCAAGAGACACTGTCTCTTACCTCTGTTTTACCTTTTCTCCTGTGAGGGTACAGCTCTGCACTAGCAACAGCCAGCAGGACAAGGGCATCTTTAGCATCCTGTCAGCTACATCCGTGCAAAAAAAATATACAGACACAGTAGCTACAGTGCCCATTTCAGCACACACCTTCCTGCTCCTGGATGGAGAGCAACACCAGTGCTAGGCCTTCGCTGGCATTCCTTGGTAAGGACTAGTGATGGCACTCTCCAGCACATCAGGAGGTGCCAGGGCCCAGATGCTCTCCAGTGATAAAAGCAACACAGCACGGAAAGGGAAAAATATGAATTTCAAAATTTCGTCACTGGCCCAACCCTGTTCCAGCTAGAGACAGCTGGGGAGAAAAGAAGTGGATGTTCTTTTTTCTTTTTTATTTTTGTCTTTTCCAGCATGACTTTTTAGACCCTCACCTTCTGACTTCATTCTGGAATGCCACTTAAGTATAAATTAAGCTGGATCTGGCCTGAGATTTCTCTCTCAGATAAAGCTGAAGTTAGTTAAAAGAAACTCTAGTCATGGAAAAGCTCATATGTCAAGAAAAGCTAGCAGTGTTTTAAAAAAATTTTAAAACCCCAGCAGCTTGACTCCTATTCCTTTTATAATGAACAGAATAATCTTGTAAAATTAACTGAAGATCAGATAAACAAAACTTCTGCTCGGAGCTAGAAAGCACGGACATTTATCTCCAGGTACAATTTGAGTGCATCTTCTTAATCTCTGCTTTTGTTCCACGGCATGAGCTGCCAGCACCCTCCTCCCACAGCCTCTCCCCAGGTTACAATGGCTGAGGTCTGGCTCCCTCACTACTTTCTCGAGCAGTTCCAAATCTCCTTAAGAATGTGAAGTTTGATATGTCTCCCATTGACTTCAGTGAGAGCTCGGTCAGACGCAGAGGTATATTTTCAAGCTTTGCAAAAATAAATATCTGTGCAGAGGTAGGATGCTTAAAGATACATGGCTCAATGGGTGCTCCCCCCCTCCACGGGTAGGAAGCCTCCACTTGCCAGGCTACACCAAACACAGGGACCAAGGTCTTGGGATGCAAGGGTGGGAGATGCCACAGAGGATGATCACGTCCCTCCTGTTGCCCCCAGCTCGGGCAGAGTACCAGCTGCAGCTGCCCCTATGAGCCCATGCTGCCGAAATCCGTGGGACCTTCGCCACCACCTTTGACAGCAGCAGGAGCATGTGTTGAACACTTTCCAACTGCAGTGCCACTTGCAGCAGAGCTTGGGAGTAACCCAGGCTGCCACCTTGTCCTGGAGTGAAGAACATCCTTCCTGAAACACCACACAGACCAAATGCAGTAATTTGTGCAGGACTCAAAAAACACAGACTGGTTACAGCAGAGCAGGAAGGCCTGGGCCCAGAGGCACCGTGGGAGCTGTGCCATCGCTTCTCTTGGCGTTTGGTTATGAGCTTTGTCAACTAAAACATTTGTACATAATAGATGCTGCTACCATTTCTCCTGTCGTTTGTCACAGAGGTAACTCCGCAGGTGACGATCTCCAAACTAACTTATAAATAAGGATTTGCATTTAAAACACAGAGGCGGTGGGAAAAGGGGCTTTTGGATACGGCCAAGAAGCTCAGGACAAAGCAGAAAAGGCAAGGCTGTATGTGACACTGTACACATCCCGGCAGCTCCTCCTGCTCGAGGCTGCGGCTGCGGTCGGAGCCGGGCGGCCGCGCTCCGACACTGACACCTAGCGCCGGCCAGCCCTGCCCTGCCCTGCCCTGCCCGCTGCGGCTTCTCCCTGCTCCTCGCACTAACGCACACTTGGGCTGGCTTTTCCTTTTTTTTTAAGCCTTGGGGAGGTGTTGTTTGGCTTTTTTTTTTTTTCTTTAAATGACCATGAGACTGCTCGCGTAGTCTCCATAAAGTAGAGATTTACACCTGCCACAACATACCTGTTTTCCACTTAACTGGAATTATTTTCCCCCATCAGTCCAGGGCTTTGAAGTCGGCTTGGAGATATGTGGGGCACTTGTCAGTAATGCATCCCGTTACGCTGCCACCCATCTGATGGATGCTAGGCTGAGCCCATACCAGAGCTCTGTGCTTACATACAACAACCAAGTCAGTTTATCTCAGAACAGCCTGAAAGCAGCATTTGGTTACATCGCAGCTCTGCAAACAGAAAACCATTCCTTACAATTCAGAAATGTGCTTTCTCTCTGAAAGCAGTTGTGGGGCCAGTCCACATTTCCACACCACACATTCACAGCAGATATCTTACTGACAGATTATTTGTAACACCAGCTCTTTGGACTGTGATCATAAAGAAAAACAAATTTTTATCAGTATAAAATATGCATGAGTTCAACACTTATTCATCACAGCTGAGCTTAAAGGCTCACTCTTCAAAATCTTTATAACAATTCTGGAGACAAATGAAAGGTAATTTAAGTCTCAGCCGACAAATCCCAGGGGATGGTTTTCCCTACCTGCCCACACAGATGAGCAGCTCAGAGAAGCCTCTGCAGCCCAGGCACTAAGATGCCAACACTCCACTTCCTGCTGCAAGAGTTCAGCAGAAAAATAAACATCCTTTACCAAAAAAGGGACGTCATCCAAGAGCACTTTTCAGTCTTGTGAAGCTACAGTCACAGGCTCAGGAAAGTAATTTCTCACTTTAACTCACTAGAGAAAAAAAGAAATCTGAGAAGTTTAGGTTCGTAGAGTTCCTAGTTTGATGCTTAACACAATGTTTTATTCTGTCTGTCATTTAGGTCTGTGTCATATACATAGCAGGTATTAGATCACTAAAGTCTAAAGTTTCATTACTGGCTTCACTCACTGCAGAATTTGAGACCCTGGCTAATTCTTTTTATGAGATTTAAACACAACTAGTAGAATCAGAATATACTTTTGTTTGAAATTAATAATAACTTGGCCTCCACAAGCTTTGAAAAAGGTATCCAGAAGTGTTTATAGGGACTACATTTTTGTATCAATTGAGATGACAAGGTTGAGAAAATTATTTGAATTATCTTCTCTTAAATCCACGAAGAACCAAACACATCACCTTAGAAACCTGGGGGGTATGGAGGTCCATCTGTCACCTTTGCAGAAAGGCTGAGATACCTTTATTTACCTTTATAACTTAAAGATTTCAGCATAGGATTCTCACCCCTGAATTTCAGCAAACTGAGCTCCACTTGACAAGATACCTCCAGCATTTCTTCTCTTTGAAGTAGCAGTAACAGGCTGCCCACCACTGCACCTGGCTGACAGCTGCACTGGGCAGTACTTGGCAGCATGTCAGCTCAAAAACAGGACAGCAGAACAGTTGCTGACATCAAACTTGAAAAGCCACCATTTTCTTCCCAATCTATGATCCTTCTCCTCATTTCTCTGCCCTTTCCAAAAAGATCCAAGCCTCTACTAACACACCCTCCTGCAACCCACAAGAAAACAAACAAACTGACATAGCTGCTTTCTTAATTTGGATATATCAGTACCACAGCATTTTCATTTCTGGGGCATAAGCAATGCGAGAGATGCCTCAGACCCCAGCAGTAGGGAATGCACATACTGGCACCAGAAAAGACAGGAAGAAACAAATGTTGAGTTTTCAGCTTATCCTGGCATAAGATAACCCCCAAATGACATCAGGTATCTGGAAGTTGTCTGTAGGGACAAACTGTTTTCAGAATCAGACAAAATCAAATAAGAAAAAAAATTGAAATTTAAAAAAAAGCTCTAGAGACAATAGATTGTACATTACTAAGAGAATAAAGTAATTTCATCCCTACAGACTAATTCCAAGTCATGTTTTGCAACCATCTATTGAAAAGGCCATCTGGCTGCACTGTGGGTCCCAACCCAAAACATGTCACAGCTTTGATGTGCACTACACTGGACTCCAAAATTCATTATTTGATCACACTAAAGATCTTTTCAAGGCTTACTTTCATGAAGTTTTGCCACTGATGTAGGAAGGCAAAGGGATTTTAAACATTTCTCCAGAAACACAATAGTTTTGGCAATTTTTTGAGAGTGGATCAGATGTTAGTTAGCACAACTCAGCCTGAGGAAATAGCAACTGCAAATCATGGTGACTGATATCATTTCAGAGCCAAGCTTCTTTTGATGCAGAGAAGAGCGTGTTTTTTTCTGAGGGAATTAAGGGAAAATTGCAAACAGGAAATGGAAAAACCCTACAACTACAGAAACAACATGCTGAAGTACTGTGAGACTATGTGCAGGTATCAAACAGACACCCTCCTCCCTCTCTCCCCATTTCACTACTTGACATATCAATCCAAAATTCCCAAATAAAGCCTAAAGCAATATGCAAGACTCCTCAGACACAGCAATGAGCCCCTGACTGGGAACCAGTGAGAGCAAGAGCTGTCTAAAAAAGTGAGGGCAAACTCAACATTTCTGAAGGCACTGAGAAAGGAGAACTGCACTGGAGTAGGAGTCCAGCTTAAATAATAACACTGGATCAAAGCCTCTCAAGTAGTGACCTTTAAAATAAACAAATACAGCCAAACTATCGTTATCACTTGACGAAGGCTGAGAGCTGGAGAAGCGACACCCAACTCACTCCACGCCACGAGGGTTTCAAAGCAGGAGGTGGCTCCCAATGTCCACAGAGGCATTCACTGCCCCACAGAGCCATGCTGTTTCTGCCTCTGCTTCCTTCTGCTGATCTAAACACAAAGCAGTGGAAGACCTATTGTGCCATTTCAATGTCAAAAACATCAAACTGAAGAACTATGAACTCAGTGGGTAGTACTTGAAAAGAACTTTTTAGGCAGTATTTAAGAGAAACAAAATACATAAAGTTCCTTTGTGAACAACATGAGAACAGAAAAACAGAGGAGTATTTTAATCAACATTTTCACACATTGAACATTTCTCTAAAATGCCAAAATTTTAAAATGGGAATCATGCCCCTGGCTGGATTTCCTGCACCAGAAGAATGGTCAAAGCTCAGTCATTCTAGGCATAGAAGAAGCCTCCAGAAAAGTGAACGGGACTGAATATTCAATATTCTCTAAACCAGACACTTTGTCCCAATATGCTATAATCAAAGGTATATTTAAATGAGAATAAAATGCTTGGTAAAGCTAAAATAATGAATTAATAGTCTTGAGAGAAGATTTTTCAGGAGATTCTGCTTTTCCTCCTGACACATCTTAAACACACCCGGAAACAGAGCACTGAAGTCAATTCCTTCCAAGCCCATCAAAGGGCAAAAAAAAAAAAATCAGAGTTCTTTGAAATCAGGTATTTTCTGTTAAAAAAAATAAAGGGCTTTTACAAGGACTTAAGTTAGAAGCAGTTTCACAAAGCTTTACATTTCTCTCTGAGTGGGTTTCTGAACTGTCATTGCTGGTTATTACTAGTAGGCACAGAAACTCCCATTTTAATTAGAAACTTTATTTTGAAATACATTATACAGTTTACATGTTAAGTGCTTTCAATGTAAGATATTTAATAACATTATGCTGAGCAAAATGGCTGACCAATTTCCTCGAAGCTCTTCCAGTTATGGGCTTTTTTTTCATTAAAACTATCTTACAGAACTAAGATGCAACTTAGGCATTTGTATTCAGGAGCTAATTCCTATGTTTACCTTAGGGAGAAAGTATATACTTAACTGTTCCAATTAAACTGTATGTTTTGATAATGATGTTATACATTTGGCATAAGACTGAAAGAAACCCAAGCCCTAATTAAACTTGTATTCACCAAAGATTTTTTAAAAAACTTCATGATCACACTACTTCGTTAATAAGGCACAGTCAGACAAGTATTTACAAAGACTGGCTACCAATTCAGTTTTACCTGCACAGCCTTCTTGCTGGTCTGTCAACAGTAATCTAAAAGTTGTTTTCCCTGTCTGCTGCTGAGACATTCCAAGAACAAGGCAGAGCAGTAAGGCAACTAAAAGAACAGGCATGCACAGGAGTTTGGCATTTGGGATGGATTCTGAACATCTGCAAAGTAGTTCATTTTATAAATGGAGCATTCACCTGCTATTATTTAAATGGTGGCCAACTGTGATAAGGAAAATAGAAGTGATGCAAGGAGAGGGTATTTTAATAGGAATAAACAAGATGTCTGGTATGCTTTCAGCTAAGACTTTGCATGCAGCAATTCCCACAACTTTCAGAGATAATCTAAATTGAATTCTCAAATTCCCCTCTGCCACTTAGAAAAGCTGAATGTACCAGGAGGTTTCTTGACAGCAGGTGAAATATCAAGGAATGAAATCTCCATTTAGATAATGAGCCAATACTGCATCCTACTTTGCATTTCTTATTAGAACAAAAGGAAGTCTTTGGGAATGACAACTGAAATAATTACATCATTATTTTGGCTGGAAGAAAGTTCAAGAACTCTTAACGTGGGATGTTTAAAAAACATGAAACAATTCTACCCACAGTCAAAGAATAAAAAAATAAAAATGAAAAAAAAAAGAGAAGCTTTACCTTCCCCTCCCCAAATAATCTTTGAGGAATAATTGCTTGAGATTAGCACTGTATGGCTTCTGTGGCCTATGAATGCCAGATACTCTAAGAATTATCATTTTCAAGCTACTGCTTGTTTTCAATTTTTAGTCATTTCAAACAAAAATACTTCATCTATTTCACTTGAATAATCAAACTGAGCATAAAAATCATTAAAAGTATATTGCTGATACAAATTTGTATCACATACTAAAGATACTACTTCATAGATTAATTGTGAAACAAAAAAGATTAGACTATACAAAAAGTTTTTTGAATTCTTTTGCACAGCTGAACTCATAGTGCAGGTTTAAGATAAAAAAAAATCTGTAAATGAAGTAGTCAACAAATGTTGAATACAAAATACATTCTAAAGTATTTTACAGAATGGCTGAATTATCAAGCATAAGAACTGAGGATAAAGAATGTTAATGACAAGCAGCCACATACAGAACACAAAGCAATAAGTTTAAATCAGACTATTTTGGTTTGTGTAGCCCTTTATTAGCAACTAAAATAGAAGATATCTGTTGTACATCACGGGTAGTAACTGACTATACTGGAGTTTTATTATATTCTAATACAGAATCATTTATAAATGCATCGTTTTCCTTTTTTTTCTTTTATTAAAAAGCTTCCACCCCCTTTTTCCCCCTTTTTCCGTTTACAACTTGCAAAACTATTCTGAAAGCTGAGTATATGTGCACAGGTCTGCAAAGAGTGCAAATTTAGGATATGGTAAATGCTTTACATGTTGTATTTTTAAGGACAGTCTACCACCATGCCTTCATAGCCATTATCTTTTCCAAAGAAAAAAAAAAAACTCACAAAAAGTTCTGATACCAGCCTTCCTTCCATTGTCCTAAACAAGAAAGCATTTTTAAATGAGTTGAAACTAAGGAAGGACTACACCTACTAGAAAAGAACAGAGTTCTATTAGTTTGAGGTTTCAGTATACCCAAAGACCAGGGACTGTATCTTTGTAAGGGCTAGGCTGGGACCCCGTATACAGAGTGTGTGCAGGTGCCATCCCTGAGCATTCAGCAGTTCAGTGGACCATAAGTGCTCCAGCTGCATAACTCACTGAGCTGTCTTGCCAGTTTCGACACTGGCTTGACTGAGCGTAATTCAAAAATGAAAAGCTCATATTCATTCCATTCTTCTGGAGCTCGTTGATAGCCTGAAGAGAGAAAAAGAGCTGTTCAAAAAAAGGTATCAGTGAAATTACATTTCCTAGTTCTCAAAGGTCCTTGAACCATCTCTCATAAGCTCATTATATGAGCACCTCCCACTTTTGAGTGGACCCAGCCCACTTCTGTGGGGTTTCATTCACTGACACTTCCCCCACTGCACTATCCATGCAGTTCTCTAAAGCAACACTAAGCCTTTCATGATAATCTTTTAGAAACAATGCTTCCAGTTCCATAAGGAATTTATACAGAAACACAGATGCAGCAGAAAAAAACCCAACACTATTAACACTTTTCAGATTCTATTTCTTCCATTAAGGAAAAAGAAGGTAGAAGGATAACTTATTAAAGTGCGACAATTGGCAAAAGCAAATGAACAAAATTTAGCTGTGATTCACTGCAAAACTAATAACTATCTGAGAGCAAGAGTTGGGTATATTTGCAGAGTTGTCATAGTACTGAACTTTGCTACATGCATCTCCAATATTGATATTGCTCATACAAACTTTTATGGACTCCACTTTAAAAGGTTTCTCTGTATGTTCTCCATTCAGACTACATTCCCAGTGAATTAAGTTTTCCCTTTTAAAAAAGTTAACATGCTTCCTGTTTCAGATTTGAATTACAGTAAAAACACAATGAGATTCACTCAAGCGATATGACAAATGTATGGCACTCCAGCAGTTCTGTAAAGCAGCTGCGACCAAATTTAGACAACTAAATTAAGCCAGGTTTATGTCCGCACTGCATCACCAAAGCAGAATACAGTAACCAGAAAGCAATCTGAATTCTAATTGCTGTTAATTTATGAGTTAATGGTGCACTGCTCTAATACTTACAGAGGCAATCTCTCACCATATTTGCAAAACTCAAAAACGCTGCCAGCCATCACAAGGCACTCACAATAGCTAGCTAATAGCAATATGGAGAGAATATATACATGTTCGTAAGTACTGATTCAAAATAAGTACATACTTCTTCAGGGAGATGTATTTATTTGTTTGTTTATTTAGGGCCAAGAGAAAGTGAATGATTGCATTTCATTGAAATTCAAAAGGAATGTGGTATCTCATCTCCTTTAGGGAACTGAAAACCCTCAGCCCCTTTTAAGAGCTTACATTTGTCTATATGCAAGACACGAAAATCAGAGACCAAATTGAGAACACTTAAAAAAATAAATTCATTCAAGGCTTGATATTTCAGAACTAAGGAATACTGTAGAAATACTGTGTTTCAATAAATGCAAGCATTTTTCAAAAAGTAACATTCTTCAACAAATCAAAAGTTACTTACATTTAATAGCACTCCAATAGGATGTCTTCCACATATTGTATTATGGTATTTCTTCAAGTAATTGCTAAAAGATACAGGATCTAGCTGCTCTATAATGCTCATACCCTGAAAAAGAATCGATAACAATAATTACATTACACATTCACAAGCAGGTGTTTATACATCACCTATTTGTTACCACAGAGCAGGACGAAAAACCCTCTACCTTGTACCAAGGATATCAAGGGAATCTCAGCATGTGAGCTCTAGCTTGTAGTCATCTTGTTTCCATTCCTTGCCAAACTAAAAGTGCAGGAGCTCTTCCAAAGCTGTCAATAATCCAGAGATCTGTGAAGTTTTCTTTGCAAATACCAGTGAAGCTCATGTTAAAAAAGCTCCTCCTGCAGACTAGTTGATCCCCACCATCCAAGAGTGCCATCCAAGAGTGCCCTACTTCTGTAAGATTTGGTACAGCTATAACCAGACAAATTTACTAAAAGGGCAAAGCAGGAAGAAGTTGTGCCTCCATCTGCTCTCCCTGGTAACAGAGTTCAGGGCCAAGCACTTGCCTGGGACTTCTGGATGTCCAAAAATCCTAGATAAAGCCATCACTATACATATGCAATTCACACGTGTAACAAGTGTGATGTATCCTGGACACATCAGGCATGCAAGGCAGTTGATCTGGGCATGGGCAGGCCATTTGCTCAGAGCATAAAAAGCAGATCCAGAAAATGTCTAAAGCACTATAAAGTTGGCGCGCAACGAAAGTGTAAGAACCAGGAGATGGTGCTTCCACTTTACATGAGACAGTCACATGTATGCATCCTTCCCTCCATTCAGAGCGGGACCCATGACCCCATGGAGTCATGCTAAGAATACCAGCACATGTAGAAAACAAAACCTTCCTATATATACAAACATTTGCATTCTTAAAAGCAAAAAGAATCCTACAACTCCAGACACAGCCTACTCTTACCTCATCGCATAGAGCAGATCAAACACCAAGAAAGTAGTTTAAAAACATGTCTAAATCAATTATTGTCTCTGTTTCATCACGGGTTTGCTCTTTTGCCTGTATTAGACTCCATCCTCTTTTTTCCCCTCCTATGAAAATTATTAATTCCCTTCGCCAGGGAAATGAGCTCCAGATACTCACTAACTCAATAAAATACATAGTTATGCTGCTTCTGTTGGTGAAGCAGTAAGTTCTTCCTTAGAGACTAGAAAAAACCATATACTGTGCATGGGAACAACTGGAGGTTGATACCAGAAAAGGAGATAATTTCTTCTAAGATTTCTGCATTTGTCTCAGCTCTTTCTCCTGCTTTTGGGTGATAAAAGGAAAAGCCACAATGCAGGAAGCAGTCAGTCTGAAGTCTCCACCTCAAGAGTGAAATCTCCAGAACACTCTGCAAGGGTGTTGGCTCATCTGGCAGATATCAGCTAATTATTCAGACTGGATCACAGCTTACAATGGAGGAGCAGAGGATTCCCAGGAGAGCTGGGAGAATTATAAAACAGCAACGATAACCACTACCCTTGTGTACTTTTAAATAGAAACAGACATAAGATGAATTCATAAAGAAATATGTTTTATGGAAAAACAAAACCAAGGTAAGCTGGCCAATTGCTGGTAAGAGCTCAGCTCTTTTGGAGTCATGGAGAGGGTGTTTGGACCCCTGGCCAGTAATTACAGCTGTTAATCACTCCAGATCTACAGAGCCTAAATGAGTGCCAAAAAAAAATAAATATTGTAGCTATTCTCTAACTAGCAGTGATTACATAGATACCATTGCATTTCCAAAGTTTCCAAAGCATATCTTTGAACCATCCATTTACTTGCAGATTGTACATGTCAATACACAGCTAAAGAGAGCAGAACTAAACTTGACTACATACTCAAGTGAAACTAAAGATGCATAAGGCACTTACTCAGATATTGAACAGTTCACGAGAACACATTTTATCTGTTTGTAAAACCCTTTCATGACCTTTTAAACAAATGAAAATGGCTGCTCAACTGACAGACTTGTTTTACAGTTGTAAGTCACTGGAACATACTGGGCAGAGGCATTTGAGCATTTGTCTCAAATGAATGGACATGGATTTATGAGAATGCCTAGTAAGCTTATTTCAATGCACAATTCAGCACTGCAAAACACTTACAGCTATGCAGTTCATCCCAGAAAATGCTAACAGAGTTCCATACATCAGAGACTGCAGAAAATCCATAGGGAAGTGGTATGAACAGATATCCTATAAGCATTAGGTTGTACTGAACTTTTCAATCTTTTGGATTTAAAAATCATTGTGGCAGAGGAGCAAAGACTACCAAGTTTGTTTCTCCGTCTAAAATGGCATTGAGGAACAAAGGAAACATTTTTGCCAGGCTGTTTTTTTTTTTCTAAAAAGCAGAAGAATGAAGCTAATGATTTTCAGTTTTTGAAACAACTCAGCCAGGCATGGCTTAGAACAGAGTTAAAGCACGTAACAAAACCCACATGATAAAAGTGTAAGCACAGTTCCATGGTTTATCACATGGTTATTATGGCACCACATAAAAATTGCATCCCTCAGTTACCCAGATACTGCTAATGGCATCTACAGTATCCTAGCACAGTGCACTCAATACAATTAAAAACTTTACATTTTTAAATATCATCCCTTAAGAGGATCAAGTATCTACAAGCCTGCAAAAAAACTTTAAAAAATAATAATCCTACACACATATATCCCAAAACAAACAAACAAAAACCCCCTCCAACAACCTATAGGCTCATTTTATACTTTATGCCAAGAATGCTTTGGCTGGTTAAGTTAAAGTTTTCTATCAGTTATTCCAGCTATTTCTTCACACTTAAAGATCTAAACTAATAGCACTCTAATGGAAGTGGAAACAAATTTGGTCTTAGTACTATCCAGCCCAACTATCTTGTCATGTGTGAGTCACTCAGACTAGATGACAAGTAACCACCATAAAAATTACTGTCTGGGCACAGAGAAGAGAACAGGGACCTGGGCACCCAGGCAGAGAGTCACGGTCTTACATTATGCCCAGCCTAAGACGCCTTCCCAGGCTGGAGCACTGTGGAAGGTCCTGGCACACTGCAGCAGCACTGCAAAAGCCACCAGAATTCAGCAGGTCATTAGAGGTACCTGAGAAGCCATCGGTGCTGAGCATTTTTCCTGGACAACACCTACTGGCTGTTCCTGCACAGCACTCCTCAGTGCCTGCATTGTCCCCCATCAGCATTCAGGGTAACACAATCCTCCCATTGACTCAAGTGAGGCATAAAGTATCCCATACCAAATACACGCTCATATAAAATGAGCAATCTGGCAGTGAAGATTGAAGTGAGAAGTCTGCATTTTCTGGCTAGTCAATCAAAAATAATTACTCTTCAACAATGTCTTACAAAATACTTCCCCCACTTTTACTTAAAAAGATAGTGTGTTTCAGGTTATGATATACAAACTATTGCACATCAGCTGCTCATTTATAACTCTTTATTTGAGGATTCTCCCCCAAGATACCCCTTCTTACCATGAAGCTCTTTCCTCCTTTTGCCATTACATCACAAAGTGCACTGTGGTGACAGTGGTCAGATCAACAACTACCATGGAGAAACTGATGCCTGCCCAGCAATATTTACTACTCTGTATTTGTTTCATGCTGGAGTCTAATGGCTCTAACTTAGAATCACAGCAAGTAAAACTTCAATGCCCAAAGTGTTCAGCAGTTTTTATTCACTAGGTGAGAAAATCATCATGCATCTATACGTAAGGTCCAGTTCAATTAAGGAAGAGGCCATCATCCTCCCACAAAGGCATTTCTAAGGAAATTTGATTTCATCTTACCCCAGAATACCTTCCTGCTTACAAGGTGCTCCGCTTTCCTAGTTAGGTCCAATAAAATTAAGTCAGTTTTAGTACAGTTTTGTCTGTATCTTAATGCTATTTTGTCTGTGTAGAGGCCTACTGGTTACAACAGAACCAATACAAGTTTGTTTAGCATGTCAAATCATATGAAAAAATTCAATATTTATCTAAGGAAACAAGAAGTAGCCAAGCGGGACATAAAATTGAACAAACTTCCAAAAACCGGAAAAATGTGACAGGGAGATCTTTGTGATATTGCTAACAAGACATCTCTGAAAATCACCCAAAGCAAAACCTCCTCCATACAGCATCTGGAGTCATGTCTTCAGATATGGCATGATATAAACAAGCAAAAAATAACCACAGTATACTGCTATACAGCATGTTTAGTTTTCCAGTTAAACTTAAGATTGAAAAAGTATTTTCATAGTTATTAAACAGTAGACATGATTTTCCATGTTACAAAAAATGTCATTTCCATTTGGCTGAATAACTACCAGAAGAAAGAGTTGGTGCAGCAATGTATTCCCTAAAAGTAATTAAATGCCCAAGTCCAGTCTTTCTTCAAGCTTTCACCACAGAAATTAACAAGGGGAAACTAATGTTTGCTAATGCACCATAATCTGCTCTCCTGCAAAAACACTCAAAGCTGCTGATTCTTGGATTCTGTAGAAAAACACTTGTCTTGACAGAGAAGCCTCTCAACTGACTAAAAGAATTATTAAAAATGGGATAAACAGAACGAAGGCAAATTAGCTACTGTTACTATTACAGTGATGAATAGTAGAAAAACAAAGAGATTAATATGGATACCCAAAGCAAAAAAGTCTAGAGATCTCTCCAGCAGATAGGATTTATTCCTTCAAGACAAGGAAAAAATTAACATGCCATGAATAAGAACAGTTCTCTCTTATAACAGATTCTACAGAATTTACATAAATGATGCAAACAGTTGTAAAGCAAATTTTAAGGTTACATATTTCCAGAAGAATTACTTCTATTCTGTGCCTTAAGTATAGTCTTGAACATTAAGTTGTTGGGTTTTTTTTTAATTTAAAAAGAAATCCTTGGCTCCTGTGACTGCAAAGAAAATGTAACATAATTGGCACTGCACCTTTATATATTTAGCGTTCCTTTCAGCCTTTGGCCAAACCCAAAATGAAGTAAGGTGTACTGCTTTTTCCCCACCACCTACTACAGAGTAAGGGGCAGGGGGAAGGCTACTCCCAAGGAAATGGTGGCTTTCATTTTCCTGACCAGTGCAATTCCCTACAGCCTTTCTTCCTCCAAATGGATGTTGCTGAAACCCTTTGCATAATCACAATGCTGTTTCTGTATGCAGGTATCACAGCTAGCAAGCTGGAACTACCACAATTCTCCATGCATAATTTTTATTGCTTTCCAAATACACAAGAGGGTATGTGGACAGAAATTACGTTACATTAGGGCATTTTAGGTAGGTGAACATGCATTTATTCTCATTAATTATGCTTACTAGTTTATACCCGCAATATAATTGTGTGCAGTTAGTAGAAGGGAGGATACTAGCTAAAACCAACAGCTAAATTCTTATTGTGGTAAACAAAGGAAAATTATACATTCAATAAAATAGCTGATCTATAATATCTTGTTAGAGAAATTTCTCAAATGTTCAAAGAAATGGAATGTACAGGAGAAATTTGTTAGTTAGTTCCACCAAATCTGAAAACTTACCATTTTATCTAGGTGCTCAATGGATCTATAAATTTCTCCTTGGGATTCATCATAGTAACTGTAACGGAACCTCTGACCTTGAAACAAAAATCATGTATAAAATAAAAAAGGGAAAAATTGTAGCTAAAACACTCCCTAATACTTACTAAATATTTGAAAGTATAATACTTGCAAAGTAGTAATCTTCATTTATGTTATACTTTTTAGCTCCATTGAGGAAATTCTAGGGCAATCATGAAGTAGCAGCCCAGAAGCAAAGTAAAAAAATACACGATGGGTGGCTATATTCCTAAAGAGAAATCTACTACGTAGAACTGACACTGAAATATCACTCACTAATTGCCTGTTATTGCCTTGGAATCCAATTCTATAAATTAAGAAGTAAAGCAACATTTCATTTCGCTATCTCTCTTGACAAAGTCAACCATGGAGTCAGGCTACTTCTGCTTGCACAATACCCACAGTAAATGAAGGTTAAAAGAAAAAAATCATAATTTAATGAGCAGTTCTAGATGGATCATTAGTCACAACAGGACCAGATCATTCTTATATATACTTCCACCTACTCCACAATTCAAAGACAAGTATACATATACTTAATTAAGTTGACCAAAGATGATAATGGAAAAATAGGAAGAAGGTCTGTTGTGTAACATTTCTTTCTGAAGCAATCCCTTTTCCAGCTACTATCACGCTTAAAAGAAAAATAAAATCATAAAGCAGGACAGAAGTCAAGGCTTCTGGAGTCTTTATAGCTCTGCCACCAAGATGAACTGGGGTGAATTGGCATAAATAATCCACCTGCTATCTTACCCAGCAGTAAAACATAGAAAACTTATTTCTGTCAGAGGAATGTGGCCATGCCCCATGAATTTTTAGCTAATTCGTTTTGAAAGTTGTTTTGAGGTGCTTAAAAGAAGAGTATAAAGAGCAAGCAACTTCAGACAATTATTTCATTGCAAAAGTAAAGAGATGTATATAAACCCACACACCTTCAGCATTTATTTCCTCCACTACACTGAAAACACATTACCACATCAATATTTCTCACCTATTACTCCAGATTTTAAAGTCTTTTTTAACTTTACAAAGGTATTTAAGTTGCAAAAATATTTTTTTTTTGTAGCAGTTAAATGTTCAATGTTTAATAAAATACATGATTTTAAAATAGCTACAAAATATTCAATATACTCTTATAATGAGATATGAAACTTACCCCAATGGCAAAAGTCAGAAGAAACCACAAAGAGGTTACTAGGATCAGCTAGGTATTTACTGAAGAGTTTTCCAAATTCCTGCTCTTTTGACTCACTCAGTGCTCCGACCAACACAGGAATAATAGTAAACTCATCCTTATGGCTTATAAGCAAAAGAAAAAACATTGTAATTCAAGTAACATCTGAAGATTTTTTAGGGCTTGCTAACTGAAACTGCGGAATGTTTAAAAGCTTGCTATTGATTTGAGGATAGTAATTTGGTAAGGTCATACTAGGATGTTGTTTTAGAACCTCAAAGTATTTCAGAAAACACACACCCCCAAAATCAGTATTTCTCTCTGCAGCAAAGTGAAAACACCAGGCAAACTAAAAGGAAAGACACAGTGAAATCAGCAATGAAGTAAGAATTAAATTCTCCCTGTCCAGATGCTGCATGTTGGGTAATTCTCCAAAGTATATAAAACGTATATGAAAATGCTCAGCATAGTACCCAAGTATATACTGACACTCTAGGGAAAATTCAAAACACAATGGAAGTAACAGGGGGGGAAAAAAAAAATGGGGGGGGATGGGGCACATGTTAGGGAAGAAACCCCAACACAGATTGACATTTTTTCCTTCAAGATGACCATTTCTATTTAAAGTAAACATCTGAAACAGCAGCTACAAACACACCCTTGATTTCAGAATTAGTATTAAGGCTCCAAACAAACTTAAAATCCCACAGAAAACTATCTGAACTTCTTTCAGACCTGCATTACAAAAGTGGGGAAAAAAAATCAGCTGTTGAGAAAAGTTCATGAAAGCATGTCTAGTATTAACTCTATTAAGTCAACCTGTTTATAAGAGGTGTTATAACTTCATCATTCAGGTGTTTGCTCTGCTCACAGTTTCAATTACAGCAGCTTATCCTAGTCTCTGACCCTCTCCTTACCGAAATTTTTATTGGGGGATGGGGGAGTATGAGCATTATACACACTATAAGGTCTTCTATGCCATAAAATGTATTATTATTTCCTACTGCACTTCCCAGTAGCTCAAACATTTAATGCACACAATGTTCATTCTTGTAGAAGTAATTAGCCCTAGTACCTTTCCATGGCTTTAGCAGTATAAGGCAAATGCATTTCAATACTGTGTTCATCTTCGTCTGTTTGTAGGGACATACGCTCAAACATTCCAGTCTTCCACAATTCTCCATAAACTGAAATGAATGAAAGATCAGTTTTTACTACCTTTTTTTTTGCTTATTTTTGAAAACCACTACAAGTACAAAAAGCAAGCTACAGTGTACCTTTAACAGAACATACCCACTATAAAAAATTACTTGCCTCCAAGGGCTATCATCACAAACCACTTGTTTCTAAATAAATTCAGGGTTAAAATTATGTTCAAGTCATTAAAATATAAACATAATTGATTCAGTTTACAAAATAAGTGTGTAAAATCAGTGACCTTATTAGTATATTGGAAAAGATTTTCAGTTACGATACAAAATTTAATTACACAAATAAAACACACTTGAAAATATACATACATTTGCCCAGTCAATGAATTTTTATCTTCATAAACTGCCCATTTTTTTTTTTTAAATAAAAATTAATCAGCTAAGCCATTGCTGGATGTGTTATTATTTAATAGAATTTATTATTGACTGAATCCTGAAATCTAGAGACAGCCACAACTGATTAAGTAATCAACATTTGTAAGTTATCTTTTCTACTCTCAAGTGTACTTGAGAGTATGCAGAGTCATCTCTACATTTTGAAAATTCTCCACTGGATGAAGAATTTGATGTAGGGCTGTGCCCCCTTCTCAACTCCATAAAGGAGTTCTACAGAAAGCAAAACATTTCTTACCTAAGGAAATTTCTGCAGGCACTATGTAGAAAGCCTGAATTAGCTTGCTTTATCACAGTTACAATGAAACACAACACATCTGCACTAATTAGCACTTCTGAAAAAGATGCTGTATCACTTAGGTATACCTCAAAATACATAAAAGTCAAAATATCAAATTTATCTTCATTGCACTTAGTTCAAAAGGCTGGTATTTCATGGACTAACAGTTTTTAAGTCTGCAAGTTAAAAAGTCACATGCAATAATGTGCAAATTAAATGCAATTTTTTGTTTTTCTGTTACTCCTCTATCAGAAATCAAATTCAAACCAACTAAAGAACCTTTCTTTCCAGCAAGAATACTTCACAGGAAAATGGAGAAGGTGTTTAGTGAGCTATTATTTGATGTAACAATTTTTTAGTTTTAAAACCCTGAGGCATAGACTCAAAATGGAAAAGATAAGTAAAAATTTAGAATTCTTTACTTGCCAGAAGGAAGAGAGACATTATGCTTATAATGTGACCATGTCTGAAACAACCAGGATCTTTCAGAAGTTACTTTTTGTTGCTCTAAAACCAGATTTGCACTTGTATACCACTTACAGCAAGGAAGTTCCCAACAAGAAGAAAGTCCTCAGCACTGTAGTACCACAGTCAACACTCAAGCCTCAGTTAAGTCCAAGCTTTATCATGCACTTACTCTTTTGGTCAATTCGAAGATCATACAGAGGTGTTCTGTAAATGTCCACACTGGAAAGTGCACATCGGGAGAGGGGCACGTGATGGGAAGGCCCAAGAATGAAAATTTTTCGGCTACAACAATTAACACAGAAGGCCACAATTTAGACAACTGCAATTGTACAGCAACTTGGCTTAGAGTAACAAGTTTAATAAAAATGTACAAAGTGATACTTTCTCATGGCTACAATAGTTTTACTCTGCTATCAGTAAGACCACAGATCAATCCATGTCCCAACCTTGCTTGGTATCCCAGAAATTATCATGAGTTCAGTTCAATAATGCTTCCTCTAGCCTTAAATCTCTTAAGCAGGTTATTTATCAGAGGGCACTCATCAGCTAGAAATTTGTCTGACTGCACTCATTTGGAGGCTGAATGATGTGTTACAGCTGCTTAGAACAGATTTTTGAATTCTCTCCTTGAATCAACACAACCTTTGGCTACGCACCACCTTCAATAATTACAGGATCAAATAATGATTATGGGTTTATCATCTATTCAGAGTTTTTCACTTATTTACTTGATTAGCCTCACTTAGGTTTCACTAAATTAAAATTAAGGTCCTTCTCAAATGCTGGGTTTATGTTGTTATATGTTATGGTTTTTTTGTTGTTGCAACAACAACAGGGACTTGGACCTGCACATTCATAGCTTTAGCTGATACTGCAACCTTTTACACGTCATCATGATGTTATTTCATCAAGTCCTCAGTTCCTGGCTCTTGATTAGATGTTAAGGGTCTCCTGCCACAGGACTTACAAGAAAAAAGAAAAAAAAATATAGGCAATTCAGCTTTTCAGATTCAGGATCATATTGTCGTGTTTCTGGCACTGAATTAAAGGGGTGGGAGACATGTAAAGTTGTGAGGGGTTTTTTTTTAATCCCTTACACAGGGAGTGCTATAACAAGGTATACTAAAACACAAACTTTCTGCAAAGCTAATAAAAACAAATATCCAAACATGCAACAGTGTAGCTCAAAGATGAATTCTAAACATCCCATCCAGTAAAATAGCAAATGATCCAGCAAGTTCAACCAACTCCATATCAGGGAACCTAGGGAATGCAGCTTGCTCAGGAAATTTTAGAGAAACTAGGTATCCATCATACCATGAGCTATTTTCACATCATTTGCAATAGTTTAGAAAGAACTAAAACCATTGTCTTTGAAGAGTATTACAGCATGTTATCTTCTGAACAACTGATAAGCCTAGCCAGTTTTTATTTAGCATTGCAAAGTACATACTTTGAGTAAACACTGGAGATGTTTTAAATTTTTGTCATTTAAAGAAAAAAACGTTGCAGTCAGCAGAACATAACAAGAATTATATTCCTTTACTCAAAAATAACTAGATTCATATTTTCAGAGGCAGGCACAGACTACAACAGCATGTTGGGGTTTTTTTTAATTTTTCTTTTTTTACACTTGTTAGAAACAAAAGTCCATTTAAAATAATTGGAACAATTAACTTTCACTGACTTCACATATTATACAAACACACTGGTCACTTTCTCCACAGCAGAAGAGAATCCGGGCAGTATTCAGCCCATAATCCTGCACTGAAAAACCAATGCAGAATCATGGTGAAGTATTTTAATAGACTTAAAAAAACAAACAAAACCTCACAACAATAACAAAAAACCCAAAATAAAATGCAAAAAAACCCCAACAAAACTAGCTTGGCCTTTTATAAAAGCAGTGGAACATCAGTAATAAACTGCAAAAAGAACATCTTTAATCCCTCCCTTGTAAAAAATTAGTTACCAATAATTTTAACGATATTACTTTTTTTCCCCTTTTTGTAACATCCATTTTGAACATTTATGATGTTCAAACAGAAGCGATGCATATAAGGCCAAAAAGAATACAAAATTAATATTTGAGTACTTCAAGCTGTAAGAATGTAACAAGAACTTTCCACTATCAGCTAATTGCAAAGTCAGGGCCCTAGGCTTTGTAAAGAAAGCTGTAATACTCACGTGATATTGGGATCCACTTGTTTGTAAGCATGGGCTGCACAAGATCCACAATAGGTATATCCTGCATGGCTGCAAATCAAAGTGTACAAAACGTTAAGATGTTAACTACTGCTTAACATCTTAAATATGTTGATATTAAATGTTAATCTCTTAAATTTATTATTTGTCCCCAGTGAGCTAGAAATTGTAAGAGTGATCCAAAAATCAACTCCTGAAAGAGCAGGAAAGCACTGCTGCAGTATTGATCACAGAAGACACAGAAGATTTGTTGAAGAACTGGCAGTGACCATTTACTGACCAGTTAAAAAACTCAATGACCACTGAACAGTCAGGAAAACTCCAGATCAAAGGACCTTCCCTTATTTGTAAAGGATGCATGCAGACTGCACTGATGCCTGAGATGGCCACCTAAAAAACAGAGACTAGACAGGAATAAGGGAATAAAGGTAGGTATTTATTTGAAGGGCCTTCAAAGGTACACCCTGGGCAGGCCAAAGGCTACACCCAAGATGGACCCTGGGTCACGAGTTCTTCACACTTTTATAAGTTTGGTCCATTTGCATATCAGGGTTAATTCTCCAATTATAACCTCAGTTAATGATGTAACTACCCCAAGTTTGCCCTCCCTT
>QWTY01038492.1:0-12148 GCA_008033365.1 Pseudorectes ferrugineus
ATTATTCAAGCTGTTTCCTCAAGCAACCTATATTTTATTTTGTACCAAATACTATAGTTCTCAATAAGGTTTTCATTATAGTTGTGAGAAACCTTACCTTCATATATGGATACCATTAGCAGAAAAATTTCTCACAACATCTTTCTGAAAGTCTCTATTCATTATAAAACCTAGTCCTTGGAATATATAGGATGTCCTATATCTCCTATACATGGATTTCCTTTAAAAATAAAAGAAAAAAAAAATCAAAACCTTGAAACCCAACTCTACACAAAAATCAAAGGGAGTTCAAACCAAGTCTGTTGCACTCATAACATGAAATTTTTAATGAACTATCCCATCCAACAAAGGTATTACAACATGATCTCTTTTCCCTTAATGAAACAAAACAACCAGCACTTGTGTTCTGGACAATTATTATCTCTTACTCCTAAAAAATATCTTGTTTTCACAAGCTCTGGAACTGTCAGTTGCTGTTTGAAAGACACTGATGATACCAGCTAAATATGACTCCCACTAAAAGGTGGGGAGATTTCATCATAAAAGTACTGGAATAACTAGTGGAATGAGCATCTTTGAATCATGCAGCCCACTGACAGTGTTAGGACCGGAAGGTTCCACACATCACTCAAGTCCCCATTTCAAAAAAGAGTTTTCTCAGTAAACTGTCCCAGGTCTGTGACAGTTCTAACTGTTGTTGCAGAAGGGAAAATCATGACATATTTTCTTCCGCCTTTATTGCTTGCCTCAGTTTCTGTTTTGACAGCTCCTCCTCCTCTGTTTCCAGTACATCCATCTCCTCTGTTCTCAGTTTTGTCTTCAACTTTGTCATCATGGCCATGTATTTCCACATACTACACTCCCAGTCCAAAAATCCATATCTTATGATCTCTTCTATTGTAGACAGCTACAAATATTTGAGAGGTAGTCAAAACTTCACTCCATTTTCATCTTATCCTATAAACCACCAGCAGCATTTCAGTTGCATTTTAGGCCTTCATCCTCTCTTTTTAGAGTGTGGTGGATGGGCGTGTGGAAAGCTTGTTAAAAAACATAAAGCTTTCATCAGATATAAGAACAAGTATGTCCCACAGTTTTGGCATCCAAAAATTTAAGACAACCTTCTTCAAACGAAGCATCCAAAATAAATTCCTTCATCTGCTGCCTTCTCTCATTTTGGCATCTCAGTTTAAGCCAACTTTTTTCCTGCCTACAAAGGTAACTTAGCACCACAATATTCCAAGGAATCTTATACAAATTCCTGTCAGCATGCTGAGTATGTAAATGCTCTTTTTATACAGGATCCCATTAAGTTCATATTTTTCAGGATTAGATATTGAAAATTCATACTGCTAATACTGCTTATACTAATTTAGGTAGAATATAGTTTTGGCAGACAATAGATCAATCTGTTTAACTGCCCAAGCACACAATATCCTAATCTGTTAGAATGCAAAATATTATGATACTCATAAATATTCTATTTTTCTACAGAAAATGATTTCTGTAACACTAGCTCTGGATTTTCTAGACAGAAATATGGGAAAAAGCAATTAACCTGTATACTATAAAGTCCCTGTGACAGCTCTGTTGCCATCACAGTACCAGACACAGTGTTTTAGGATTCCATAAATTCTTAAGGATGTGCTAGTTTGGATATTTCTGTAAATTTACAGGTATAGTAGGTTGACCTTGCCTGATCCAGGCACTCACCAAACAACTTTGTCACAACAGCATTCTGTTGTCTGCACTCATCTATAAGGAAAGGTAAGAAAAAGTAGAGAGAAGAGCAATGAATTGATCAAAATACAAACAAAATGATCCAAGTCTCTTCCCAGCTCCATATCACAACATACCTGGTGTGATAAATTACAAGCTAAACTGAACATCAGGTCAAGATTACAGTGAAAAGTGTCATAAATTAAACATATCATCAATCAAAGTAAAAATACCATAGCTTTAGCCAATTTAGCTAATTGTGTTAGCTATTTCATGACAGTTTCATGTTTATAAAGTAGATCTCGGTTTTCGAAACTCTGATGAACATGAGTCAATATTACTACATTAAAGGATGCCTAATTAGGTTGCTAAAACATTATGGCTATACTTGCAAATTAACCTGAAAACTTTAGAATCTATTTAGAAGAGAAGTCTCAGAAATCTATTTTAAAAAAGAAAAAAAGTGTTTCAGTTTTTAGTATCTTTCAGCCTTTTATGTACCCAACTTGCTTCTATCTTGGTAATGTAATGAAATTGCTCTTGCATAGTACATAGCAATATTCGTTACAATTGCAGATTTTTCTAAAGCCATGCAAGAAGCAAGTTCAATTTTTTCACATAAAGATGGATAAAGAAACTGTAAAATAATTTGCTTTACGAAAAGCAAAGTAGTATTAAGAAAGAACAGACTCAAGCAACGGAAACTACAAAAATGAAATACAGCTGAGAAAAATCTACATAAATTAGCTGAATATACTTTTAAAATAATACCAGCAGATTTCCAGTGAGTTTTAAAACCTTTTTTTTCACCTTGTTTCAAGAATTTTAGATACAGTCTGAAAGACTTTTTCAGCCTTTCGTGCTACTCTTTTACACTCAAATCCCCATCATTATGTCCTACCCTTAAATTAATATACTGTCTTTTAAAAATTTCTTCTGTCATTGCATGGTAACAAGAGTCATATCTCCGTGAATTATCAAGGGTAAATTAGGATGGTCATGTGTAGGACAAAGAAATAGGAGAAAATTTTGCCAAATTAAACCATTTTTACTTGAATAATACTCTATACAACATCCCTTATTTAAAAAAACCCTGTTACTCTGGCCTGGTGCTGGCTTGGATGTCACAACTGATGTTATAAAAATATATTATTTTTTTAGCGTGATCCTAGAATCTTTATAAAGCTATTAATATTTGGCAGTTAAACTCCAAGGACTTCCTCAATTAGCTCCCTCTTACCATGACCTTTTTGAGACTGAGGTACTATTAAGAAAATAGCTATATTCAACTGAAGACTCAGCTAATAGAGGAGCAGAAAGAACAAGTATCATGGAAAGCTTCTAAGAAGCAAAATGCAGTTTCAAGCTCATATTGGGTTCTACTTCTGATTATTTTCAACAAAATAATGACCTTCATGGTTTAACAGAATGTAGTGGCAAAACTTCGGACAAAAATCAACTAACTTTGACAAATGTGTATAGATAAATAAAAATGCTAGGAGTTGGTAAGAAAGAGTATAAGACAGCAATTTATTAAACATTATTTTTAGTACTTATATATAAAACTAAATCAAAAGTACCTGTGGACAAACTGCTTCAAGAAACTAGAGGAAGTATAAGGACAGTAATATCACACACTGCTGTTTTCCTCTTGACTTTATATCCTGTTAATTAAAATCTCTTGAGTTATTTCCTACTCTCTTGACTATACTATTCATAATGATGAAAAAAAGTAAAAGCTAAATGGATGCAAGAGTCATTTCCAAATCAGAATGCTTTCATTTTTGTACAAGTACAAATAAAACATTATCCAAAAGACAGAGTCAAATAAGAATCAACTCCAATAAATTGCTAGCTAAATAACAAGAATTCAGAACAGGCTGAGTAATGATCTCACCCTTCTCTCTCTTGCCTCCCTCTAATTGTTTACTGAAGTCATTTCCTAGGACAACTCAGTTTCCTCAAAAGAGATCTACTATCATAAAACAACTATAATGAAAGAGCCTACTATCGTGAAACTCGTTTTCAGAGTTCTTTCTCTTTTGTCTCCATGGGATTAAAGCTAGCAACAGCTGTTAGGGATTTAATAACACTGCAGATGTTTGAACATAGAAATCTGCTCCTTCCTTTAGCACTTATTTTTCACTTCCTTAAAAAATAAGTTGTTTTTTATTTCCTGGGGTTTAGCTTTTATTAATAGATTGGCCATATTAATTACAGAGCTATTCCAGCTTTCACAGAGCATTATTATGGCTGAACAAAGTACACATGTTACATGCATGCATTTGGTCTAATTAAGCAATTCACTGTTTTATTCCTGATGTTAACCAGGGCTTTGTGACCATCAAAATATTATCAGCAAAGTATCCTAAAAGCATATTGAGGACCAGCAGAGTAGGGCAAAATCCCCAACAGCTGTTGCTATCTTTAATCCCATGGAGACAAATTCATGATATCTGCATTGCTATATGTTTTCGTTGATAATCTGACAGACCCTGAGAGATAGCCTGCTGTAGCTGGACTCACACACACATAAAATAAGTTCTGCAGATATTAGGATTTCCTTGGCTTCAAACGGTTGCCTTGGACACAAAGAGACACAGACTTAAAAATAGAGCAGTCTCTACATGTGGATTAGATAGTCAGCATTCCTTGAGCCAGACAAATGAAGATAAATCATAGCTAAGAAAGGCTGGGAAGAAGCTTTCTTGCTGTTTCATCTGATTGCTAAATTAAATTGGGGTTGAGAGAGTATTGCAATCACGGGTAGCTGCACCAGTATTTTTCTAATGGAAAAGGATTCTTTCATCTGTAGATTAGTTCAGCCAATAAAGGTATTCCACAGTTAACATTTCATCTTCGTTACATCAACTTATCAAGATCAGTTACTGAGGAGGCCATTGAAGAGAAAATTTTGAATAATCTCTAGAGAGATTTTAACAGTTTGTCATGCAGCTGTTTCCCACTCTTCTTCCCAAACATCAAATTAACTTTTAAAGGGTATCAATTAAAACATGTATCCTTCCATGACAGTAATTAGCCACTATTGTGGATATAAAGAAAAGAAAAGTTATGCATCAATTTTTTGTCCCTCTGTATAGAGTCCAAAAAAGATAAACCAGTCATGAGGCCTCATATCTGTTTTTCATGTCTTGGTCAGTTTCACCCTGTAATAAATAATCCCATATTGCTAGGCTAAAACTTTCCCACAGAATTCATCACGTATTTGTCTGACCTCCAACACCTGAGCATAGTCACTGTCCATATTACAAATGTGTCCTTGATCTATTACACACTTTCTAAAGAATGTCAGTATTGCTTAGATTAAAAGAATAGTTATACCCTCGTTAATAGCATTGTTAATAAATGAAGAGGGGGAAAATGGAATTCTAAGAGTTACCATGAGATTAAAAACAATATGTGAATTGTTTTCCCATATTACACTTATAGCCAAGTTGATGGGGTAGAGACTCAATAAACAGACTATAAAGTGTATGGAAAATTAGCTGGGCTCACATGGGTGTCATTAGTGGTACAAAGTAGAGCTGGAATCCAGTTACTGTTGCCATTCCTCAGGGATCAATCACTCAATCTGGTCTTCTTTCACATCTTCATTAATGACCTAAGTGATTGATGTGGCATTCTCAGAAATTGTGCATCATACCTCTGGGAATAATCAATATGCTGAAGGCCTGGGTTGCTATTCAGAAACACCTTCAAAAGCTGGAGAAGTGAACTGACAGAAAACTCACAACACTCAACATAGACAAATGTAAAGTTCTACAGCTGGAACGAAATAAATCCACACAATGGCTTTGCAGGAAAGGACTTGAGGACTAATGGACAAGTTGACCATGAACCAGCAGTATGCTGCTGTGGGGACAAGGAACAACCACACACTGAGCTGCATTAACTAAAGCATTTCCAGTGGGTTGAAGCACATGATTGTTCCCCTCTATTTAGCCCCTGAGAGGCTGCCTCCAGAGTGTTGTGCCAGTTTGGGGGTTCTCAGTACAAGACATTGACATACTGGAGCAAGTCTATCAGGGGATCATCAAGATCATCAGGAGACTGGAAAACATGAAATATGAAAAAAAACTCAGAAAACTCGATTTATTCAGCCTAAGGGGAGCTCCTCAGCTACCTTAGTGGGAGAGTATATAAAATACACTGTTCTCAGAGGCAGGACAAGAGGCAATGGATACAAGATAGAACACAGGAATTTCCAATTAGATACACATTACATTTTCTTAAACCATGGCAGTGGCCAAACAATCGGGAACAGGCTGCCCAGAGAGGCCCTGGAATCTCCTCCATTCTTGCAGATGCTCAAAACTGCCCTGGCTGAGGCCCTGAGCAATCTGATCTAACTGAACCTGCTTTGAGCAGAGAGCTGGACTAAATGATTGGATTTCCAGATGATCAGATGACTAGATTTCCAGAAGTCCCTTGCAACCTAAATTATTCCATGATTTTAAGCATGAATCAGAATTATTTTTCCCTACTTTTTTTCTATCAGTAGCTACATAATTTTTTTTCTGGTAAATTAAATGCAAAACAATACCAACAACTTTTTAAAATAACAAATATTTAGACTTAACTACCACTTTTTCACATCCAAGATAAGCCCATTATAATTCACACATTCCTAGTCAATTTAGGATTGAAAACACAAATTTCATTCATGCTAAAAACATACATAAAAACACATTCATGCATTGATTGAATCAGATGTCCAACTAAATGGACAGAGTGGCAAATGATAACAAACAAGATTTCTGCAACTGTAACAACCTTTATGCTGGAATATATGGAACACCGCACAAGTGTCCACTTCTGCTGACTCAAGTTAGTCTTCTTGTGAGTACAAAGAAACAGTTCAAATCTAAAGGAATTACTAGATATCCACTCTGCTTTGAGCATGATTTTTAAAGATTGCCCATATTTGGTCTACCACTTGGAAAGCCCAGTATTGAAAACTGAGAAACACTGCCTGTGGAAAGGACTTCTCCTGCTCTTGCAATCACACTTTAAAGATTTTCGTTTTAGAAAAAAAGAAATTGAGTGGATAAATACGGCAAACCTGAATTTCATCAGTCTTTTTCAACTAGCTCACTGATGAGTCAAAATTGTCCCCCCCGTGCTCTCTTTCACATGTGATTTTGGTAATTGCATGTATAATGAATGAGAGGCTTCTGCTGCTAATATTTTTTTCCATGACCACATAAGGATGTCTAAACTGATGAGAATCTACTATCATGCACCTTAACCAATGCTTTACCACCCAAATTACTTGGAATCTTGATTTTAATTTTGACTGCTTTGGCATTTTTTTTAGTTAATCCTGAGCTACCCTGATTTCCACTCTATTTGCACATCAGAAAAAAAAAATAAAAAAAAAATAAAAAAAAAATAAAAAACCCCAAGCAAAAAAATTTCAGTAGTTTTTAAGAGCATAGAAACTTTGGATTGATTAACTTCTGTGAACTTTGGAAATTTTAAGATTCATCCATCAGTGATGATAATGTACTTCACACAGAGGAAAACACCCCTACTTAGAATACATTGACATTTGCAGTGTTAAAATGTTACAACTTTAAGAGTTGACATTTATACAAGTAACCCTCAAATTTTGAATATCAGTACAGTTTGTATATTAGGGTAGTAGTAGGCCTTTAATATTAATCATATTTATTAGGAAGAGATTATATGAAGAGTAAAATTCACTATAATTCTGTTGTACACACTGTTATAATTGTCCCATTTGCTAAAGAACTGGTAAGCATGACAGAACGACAGCAGAAAAAAGGCACAAAACCAGGTGCAGAATGAGTTATGGAAAAGTAGTCAACTGTGCAACAGTTCTACTGGCAAAGAGAAATAAATGTTATAAAGATAGGGAATGGTGTAAGTTGGGACAGGATAAGCTACAGGTAGAGGAAAGTAAAGGCAGAAATAGGACTTCACAAGGGAAATCAGAGTAGGAAATTACGAAAGAACTGAAGTAAAGATGAATTATTTTATGGAGATGGGGAAAGAAAGCAGAGGAACACAGAGCAGACGCCTTACTTTGTAATATGTATCAGTAATGAATTTCAGTATCTTCTTCATTCACTCTTTCCATATGGTATTCTGATTATATACTGCTTTTATGTTAAATAATTTACATTTAGCCATGTAATGTCAGCAGCTTGAAGCAGGAACTCTTAAGAAAGACAAGGGAGACAGAGAGAGTGTCTGGGCTTTATTTCCACACTCTGCCAATAGCAGACTGTATGAATTAAACCCCAGAAAGTAACTAATTCTCCCTTCAGATTTCCATTTCCCTTTCTTTTAGTGTGTATGGATCATCTCTTCCCCTGTTCATTTACTTTATCCAGCACATTGCATCTGGAAGTCTAGATTTCAATGCTCTCATGTAATACAAGAAATGCAAAGAAAAGCAATTCTAGTTCTACACTGTGTATGATGTGCTTCTTCACCAGCACAGGAAAAGAAGGAGGTGCTAATCTCTGCATTCATCTGAATGACCAAAATTTAAAATTCTGGTCAGTCAATCCACAAAAGGAGAAAACAATTGTTTAGGAGTAAGACTAAAGAAGAATACAAGAAAAGGACTAGCTTACATGGCTTCCTACAGCACCACGGAATCAGCTCAGTGAATTAGAGGATAACTTCTGCTTTTATTGCCCTGCATAAAGTAGTGTCTTCAAGCATGGCTCTAAGGTTATATGAAAACCCGTACATTTGTCTGGTCTGCAATCTACCCTTCTCACAAAACTTTTAGTTACTAATTGTTGAAAGATTTCTCCTCCCCTTTAACTAATTTAGCTTTGTTTGGTGCCATTATATACTTAATACTTCCTCTCAGCTACAAAATTATTGTCTCCAGACAAAGAAGTCTCAGGCAGGGATTGCACTCCCAGCGTAGGAAAGCACTGTGAACAGCAGAGGCATTTTCAAGTCAGTGTTCACCACTAACAAAGACCCAGCCAGCCAAGATACAGCTGTTACTAACAAACATAGTGCTCTGTAAAGCAGGTCAGAACAGCTACTGGGAACTACAAAGTAGCTACACCTTTATAATCTTTTTAAGAGCATGATTTAGAAAGGTCCTTCTGGTCACAAAGCCAAATGAGACTTTAAGAGCCCAAATATCCTTGAGCTTGTAGACACATCTAGAAAACCCACAATAATGGAGACACTTTTCCACTAATACACTTTCTTTTCTTTATAGCAAATCTTTTATTCCCTCCATCATGAAGCATTACCTGTATTACGCCTAGGACAACAAACAACATTTTTTCCATTCATGACTTCTCTCAGTCAGCAGGGACACCTCCATACTTGATTGACACAAAAAGATTGTACTGTGTCCTGCATACCTGACGTAAGAATAGCCTCAATGTTCCCACTAGTTTTTCCTTGCTAAAGAAAAGGTCTAGCAAAATTTTATGGCCACAGTCTATAGAGGGAATAATGGGCAGCACTGAATTTTTTATTATAACACAAAAGATCGAGATGCAGGTACAAAGTGATTCTGTCTTTTCCTTCCAACGTCCACAGGAAAATCAACAAATCCTCTAAGCAGGGCTCTTGAAGTCTGTTAGCTTAACAGAATTACAGAATAATAGTGGTAGAAAAGACCATGTTGCCATGCACCTGATCCATTAAAAACTGAAATTGAGCCACGGGCTTGCATAGTTGAATTATATCAGAAAAACACATTCAAGATTCAAAACAATCTGAGAACTCTAGAAAATATTTCAGTTTTCCATATTAAGAGCAAAACTCTCTCTCTCTTTCCTTTTCATTATTATTAATGTTATTTTTTTATTGTTAGTCTTACTATCATATTTTATTTTCGATTATTAAACTGTTCTTTTGCTCAACCCACGAGTTTCTGATTCTCCTCCCCATCTCACCTAACAGGGTCAGAGGGAGGGTCAGAGAGAGCAGTTGCATGGTACAAACTTTGTGCCAGAGCTTAAAAGAATAGAAGGAAAGAGAGGTGAGGAGAGGTGAAGTGAGGTGGTGTGAGCATAGGCGAGACAAAGCAAGGCAAGGCAAGGCAAGTGAACAAGCCAAGTGGACAGCAACTTTACCACACAACTGTCCTCTAGCGAAAACAAAAACCCCAAAACATCATCAGCATCCTTACTTCAGAGGCTTTTTAAAAGTATACACAACTTTTGAGAGGAGAAAATGGGTTGAGGGAAATACAGACGATAAGAAAAATAACACTGATCTGCAGAGAATCCGTTGGAAGAATAAGCAGAAAAGAAGCAACATTTCATACTGTACTTCAAACTTTCAAGCTCTACCTTTAAGCTATGGATTGGATAGGTGTGTCAGTTTTGGTTATCTGAAAGAAAATACAGAGCCAAACAATGGTATCTTGGATAGAAAAGTTTCTACACAGCATTATTGGCAAGTATTATAATAAATAATTCATTGAAAACAATTAATTTCTGCAAAATGTATACTATAGAAAACAGAAGAATGCATTTGTAGACTAACACATCTTGAACACTCACGTGAATGACATTAAAAATTGCAGGCTGATTTCACAATGCACTAATTTTAAATCAACGAGTGAGCAGGGATTTAATTTACATGCCAAAAAGCTGTAGAGCCTTACTTCCAACAACTGCATTCTCCTAACATGATGTAGAATTTACCACATGTAATATGCCTTCAAGCAAATCACACGGAACCTCCACCTAAGTCTTTATCTTTTTTATTCAATGAGTGCTTCTTGCTTAACTATATCTGAGTATTTAGGGGAAAATGAAGATTTTTTTTAACTTTTGCATTCCCCTCAGTAAAAACATTTAATAAATTATATGGAAATAGATTGTGGGGTATTATTTGGAGTGTATCATAGTGTCTCCCTTCAAAATATGAGCTGGGTTACCTTCCTCATCCAGTTTTCTGATCACTTGAATGGGAATTACTCATCCTGCATTTAGAAAATATAGGTTATGTTCCTTTTGTATCTGAATATCTGCAACAATCACTGAAGAGGGGTGCAAAATATTCACGGAAATGACTGTGGAGTGGGAAAAAAAACCAAAATCAACCTAGTTACCAACCACTAAATACCTTGTTTGGGTAGGATTCAGTAGTAAACTCCCGAGCTCAAGTCCTGGCTCTTTTCCAGGCCAGGAAAAATCGTGATCTGCATTCTCCTACATTCCATCGAAAAGGCTTCTAATTATTTAATCACTCACTGTATCTCTGTTTCAAGTTCAAGAAATTCTCCCAGCTCCTGAGTAGAAAACTGCTCTTTAAATAACTATTAGAAACTCACAGGTTTCAAATGGGACAGCCACTTTACAGCTTATCTAAAAAAAAGAAAAAACAAAAGCAAATTACCCATTCTCCTCAACCAGCTCCCACCACCCAGCAGCCCTTCTGTTCAAGAGGCTGCCACACTTTTTGCAGGCTAATCTCATGTTGACCATAGTCTGAGTGAGTTTCAGGTAACTTTCTTTTGTCCAGTTTATTTGTTTGTTTCAAACTAGTCCTGAAAAAGATGTAGTCAAACAACATGCAGGCAATCCATCCTTCGAAAACTATTTGTCAGGTAATATACACATGGATTCTGTGTTAAAACCCCCTGAATTTCCACCAGAAAGTGAGATCCCTAGCCATTTTCAATACCTCATCTATAGAGATATACAAAAGCTATGTAGTAAAACTAAGATTAATACAAGTATTTCACCAAAGATGGAACTACACCTGCACTTGACACAATACCAGTGCAAGATGCTTTTTAAGTCTCAAAGCTACTTTCACTGGCAATCCCAGAAATTTAGGACTGACTGTTCAAGAAATCAAAATACTTTCTTTAAACAGCAACAGGATCTTAAGCCCTACCTAAATCATGCCTCATTGCAGAAGAACTTACACCTCTTTGCTGCAGGCAGAAGAAGATCATTAAATGGCACGAAGTCATAGTGTTGCTCAGTTGTGTACAGAAGGAACACCACCTGGAAGCCCCTATTTTCCAGCTCTCCTAGGAGAGCCCATAACATTTGTAGCTGACACAAATTTACAGTAAGAAAACAGGCACTTAAGGATACGGTAAAGAGAGAAATATAAGGAAAGTCCTGATAGCATGAAAGTCCTTTCCATCCACTTAGCTTTAATACATGCTTAAAAGTATATGTTGAATGTGCTACCAGACACTTATCTGTCTTATCTTGCCCTCGGTTCCATCAGGCACAGCATCACCAGCCAGCTGAGGGTGGTGATTGTCATGCTCTGCTCTGCACTGGGGCAGTGTCAGCTCAAGTCCTGTGTGCAGTTTGGGGCATCACAATATAAGAAAAATATTAAACTGTTATAGAGTGTCCAAAGGAAGAACACAGGGATGTTGAAGGGCCTTGAGAGGAAGCTGTATGAGGAGTGTCTGAGGGCACTT
>QWTY01038493.1:3536-15903 GCA_008033365.1 Pseudorectes ferrugineus
TGGCTGAACATGTGCCTGCCCATGGGAAGTGGTGAATGAATTCCTTGTTTTGCTTTGTGTGCTTGGCTTTTGCTTTACCTAAACTGTCTGTGCCTCAGTTCATGAGTTTTCTCACTTTTACTCTTCTGATCCTCTTCCCTATCCCACGGGGAGCAAGTAAGCTGGCGGCTGTGGCTGTGTGGGGCTTAGTTGCCAGCTAAGGCTAAACGACGACAGCATCCCTCTTTATGAATTTACCCCCAAGAGCTCAGAAATGTTGCTCCATTAAAAGCACATCTCAGCACATCCTGCTGGTTAGGGCTGCTGGAACACTCTACCCCTCCCCCATCCCCTCTGGTCTCTGATGGACTATCGAGCTGAAATTAGCTATTCATTACATGTGAAGGAGTCTCACATAGAGCAGCACCCTGCTGCTAAACACTGCTATTTTACATGGCAATTTTGCAACTATAGCATCTGCTACCTTACTAATATGTATATTTAATGCCACTGCATAATGTGCAGAATTATATGCTGTTCATTGCCTGTTTGTTCAGATATTACATGCTCGTAAGTAGCACTATTTCATTTGAAAAACATTGTACTTTTTTTATTCGGTCTTCTCCCTGGTGCTCCTTGTAACAGAGCCCCAAACAAGCAGCTCATGGACTATTCTAGACCAAAAACGCCCATGATTTGGGGTGAGACAAGCTTCTGGCCTGCACTACTAATATAATTTAATTTATTTCGTGCGTCTCACTTCCCAGGCTATAGTTTTACATTGTTATAATATGAAGGGAACTGGAAAGGGAATCATATCTTGACAACTGGTCAAATATGTACTCCAGGCTACTCTTGCCACTGGAAATATGAATACCCAGAGCAGTGGCCTTTGCAACAGATTTTGTTCTTTCTAGTAGAAGACACTCAAAGGAGTAACATTAAGTTCTATTACATGCAGTTATTAATCATTTTGTTCACAGAGCAAAGGATCTCAGAGGGGAAAAAAAAAAATCGAAGTTTTAAACTAGAGGGTTTAGGAGTCAAGTATGGGACGAACACATGCACATCAGGTGTTTCACAGCCTTCAGGAAAAAGTTCAGTATGCTCCTACACCAAATGTCATCTTAAGACAGTCCAACCAATCTTCCCCTACACCTAAATTCAGGGGAAAGTGATTACGAACAAGGTTATTCCAGGTGGCAAAATGATTGTCCATCTAGTCTAGAAGGCAGTAAGCACTAGCATGTATGGTTGCCAGTTCAGATTTCAACTTGAATTACATACTTCCAAAGCAACCAAAGTACAGGAAATTAATCTACTCTGCATAAGTGAAGTGATGCCCTCTGGGAAACACTACTTTAAATCTGATTTTGAGTAAGCGATAATCTGCTCTCTGTTGGAGGGCAAACATAAATTCAAAGCAAAGGAGATTCCATTATTCTGAGCTAAAACAAGCTCAACTAGACGCTCAGAGTTATGCAGGTAGACATTTGCTCTAGAATTAGTTTTCAGACCATTTTGATGTTAGAAAGATTTGGGAGCTATAACAACACTTAACTGTCCCCACAGGATACTTTTAGGATGTTAGGAACAAAATTCTAACTGGTCCATTCTCCTTGTTCCAAGCTACAAATAAATCTATAGATGAGTAAGGAGTGGCAGAGACAACCCTTATGGCCAGGCAGAGCCTCAGTCTAGTCATCTCTTTTCTGCTATGAGCATTCAATAGTCAAATAGCCTGCTGTTTCAATGTGAAAGGATGCCCAAGGCTTTCCTAACCCTCCTTCATTTACAACGTAGACAAGCTTCATTCCTAAGGACAAAAAGGACTTCCAGTGGACTGGGCCTTTTCACTCACCCAATACACACAAAGGCTGCTCTGGTGTGCAACCCAAACTCTGCCCTGAGAATTTTGTAGAGCTAAGCATCACCCCAGTTCTCAAGAGCATAAAGTTATCAGGAGCCTGACATAGGCTGCTGCCTGCAATGCATTGCTGATGAGAGTAAGGACAGCAGAGAAGACTGTACCTGGAAGGAACTGCATAAGGAAAGACCAGCATCTGCTCCTTACACATATATGCACACACACAGGGTTTGTATGCAACCAGAACAACAGGAAAATTCTCAGTTAATTGTCTACATTCTGGATCTACTTCAGACATTATATAAAGCAAAAAGAATATTTTCTATTTATGTGTGTGTGTGTGTGCTGCTACTGGAGTATACAAAGTTTCTCTTTTTAAAGTAGTAAGCTATCTGAACAACCTGTCAATACCTCTCAAGATGAGGCAATGGTTTTCCTATCACTGAGGAAGGACCATCACAGCTTGACATTTATAAAGCATATGAGGGTGAGCAGAGTAATTTCCCAAAGTAATTCTGCCAGATTCAGAACAAACAAAACCAACAAAATCTACTTTTTCCACCACAGGCATATTTAACAAAGACAACCCCCATGTAGTCCATATCGAGAGAAACAATTTGAATACCAAAATCATGAAGCAGAACCAAGACACTTCTAAAAAAGACTAATATATATATATTTTTTTTTTAAATTCATCTACACAAAGTTCATAAAGCAGAAAATGGGCCCGTTATATTTTGGCATGGGAAATTTACTACGATTTTAAAATATCCCTGCCAGTGATAAAACTGATTAGAAAAAGAATTAATTTCCTTTTTAAGAGTAAGCATGTCATTGTCTGAACATTTTGTTTTGAAAGGTGATGTTTACTTTTTACATGAGAGGCCAATGCAAATTACAAACCTTCTCGACCATGAAAAACAAGACAGCTAAAGAAACCACCTTTTAAATTTCTGGAAAAATGCTGAATAAAAAAAATAACTTGTCCAGTTGTCCAGGATATTAAGAGAAGTAACCTTTGTATTTTCTCTTCAGTCTGTCTTCCAAATAAATGAAAACCATAGCATTGTTTCTATTTCAGGTGAGTTTCAGGGATTGTTTCTCATCTAGCTGTCCCTGCAATCTGACTGTTTACCGCATTTGGACACAGAATTTTTATACGACCTCATTTTCACAGTCAAACAAAGTATTTCTGAGGGCATTTGTAGGATCTATTGCTGTAATGAAATGGTGGTTAATTAAGTAAAGAAATTATTATTTTTAAAATGTTTTACAATCTGACCAGGCTGAAACAAATACTACTATACTACACCACTTGTAGCTATTCTTTCAGGGATAATATTGAAATCAGCAGAACAGTGACCCGAAAACAAACTACTTCACCAATTTCTTTCCCTAGTGTAATTACTTTAAGCAAGTAAAAAAGCATTAATAAAGAGAGAACATTAGTTTGAATTTAGAGCTCCTGACTGGAGTTCTCCAGTAAGAAAACATCTTTCTTGAAATATCTATCCTTCTAACTGTATTTTAAGGGTAAAGAAGAAACAGAAAATTACTGCAATATCACTAAGTACCTGTGACTTCATTGACATTATGAAGTTTGTTTTGCTCTCTTTTCCTCAGAACTCAAAAGACTTTGCTGTAAGGAAGCCTCTCATTCCAACATTTGGATGCTGCACAGCATTAGTCACTATCACTTCAAAGGGCAGAGAAAAAGCTTCCAACACACCAGGGGCAGCTTGCTAACGTTTGCAGCAAGAGAGTATTATTTCTACTCACAATCCACAAAAATCATCTGCACAGGGTGGGGAGAGGGATATACTTCTCCTTCTTATCATGGATTGCACGGCATCCTGTTGAGAAATGACAGTGAGAAGGCTCGACAGCAGAGTGGGCTAAGCCACAGCCAGGCTGACAGCTATATTGATGGAATGCCTGTGCTCATAGGTCCGGACAGGCATCAGGCTGCAGCTGCCAAAAAACCTACTTCCTATTTGCTGCACTCTGACAAGCAGAAGTAGTTTGTATGGAAATAGTTTGCAGGGCAGACTGACCCACCTCAGATGAAGGACGTCCAACACAGCAGAAGGTGAACTAGCTAACAAAGAGAGGAAAACAGCCCACGCTGTCGCTCATGGAGGAGAAAGCAGCACAACCTGTGAGTAATGTCTACCCCAAAGAAGACCAGTGCATGAGGAACAGACAGTCTAGACAGGATGGAAGGTGGGGGGTGTGCAGCTTGTTTGCTTCGACTGTTCCACAATGCAGACCTTTCCCACATCAAAAGGAGGGGAAGGGAGGGGAAAGAGACAGGCAGCCTTGCAGGAAGACCTATCCCACTTTTAAAAAAGACAGAAAGAAGTCTGCCACCATTTATTCATTATACTTACTTCATGTCTTAGAAAAGGTGATTTGCTGCTTAATAACTCAAGGATTGTATTTTTCCATACATGGGTCACCAAGAACTGAATCCGATTCATTATCTCCCAGTAAGTCTGACTGTGTCTAAGTTGATGCCAAGAACCTTCCTGTCTATAGCTTACTTTTAGAAACTAGACAAAACCACTAAGCTGACTGCTTTAATGCATCATGGTAAACAATTACCCAACACATTAAAAATACAAAAAGAACAGGAAAATACCCTAAACATCCATACCCTGCATATCTTCTTCTCTCAAGAGCAGTTCTCCAGTCATACAGCAGTTAGTGAAATGTACCAAGTCTCAACCTTTCAAGCAGGAAAATGGAACAGAGTAAGGGTGAGGAAAGGACATACTAAAAAATTTAAGTCTTCACAAACCCAGAAATTATTTGAAATGCAGTATTTAACAGTTGTTTAAAATATGCATAACTAGGTTTGGAATAGTTATGCTCATTTAGAGCACAAGCACATCTGTTTATGTATAAGTAAATACTGACAGCAGTTTGGATCACCTATCAGAATGAATCAACTGCAAGTTTAAAAAGCATTTTTTGTATTCTACATAATAGTCTATGTGTTCTTTCAAGCCACTGCAGTGATAACACATTTAAAATCTTTCACTGTGTATTAAATCTAAGGTACCTAGCAAAACACAGCATATTCCAGTTGGATGCTTCCCAAACCATATCGCTCAACTTTTTAAATATTACTGCCATCTGGCTACTAGGCTTTGTTTACCAAAACAGTAGCTGTGCACACATTTCTACAGCAGCTGTAGTCAAAAAAATTAAGTAATGCCATTTGGTAATTCACATTAAAAAATGGAAAACTCTAAAAATATTTTATCAAGCCAGTTACCATTGTACCTAGAAAAATTAAATATCGGTAACTTTGTGTTTTGCTGTATTTTCCATTTCAGTGCTTTAATGTTCTTCACCAACTCATTCCCCGCTGGCACTCCCACAGTCCAGAAGTAACACAGACTGAAGAACATGTCAAAAGCAAGCAAGTAGCATGTCTTATATGATCTGTAATTCCATTCTGTGTGAGTACCAGCGCTAGAGAAATACAACATGGAAATGATGTCATAGTAGTACCTCTGGTCCTTCTCAGGGTACATAACAAATCATAGAGCCTTCTCAAAGAGACCCAAAACGACGCTGAAAGCTCTGATTAATTCCAGGGGCTCTTCCCAGTGTCCGGGCCATAGTAAACAAAACAAATATTTAAATTATGACTAACCTGAAACAACGCGCAATGAAAGCTGGGGAAGCCCTGGGAGCAGTGGGAATATTTGAATTGGAAAAGAGCCTGTGGGGTTTTTTAACTACAGTACATTGTACTAATCAGGCCTGGAAGCCATAAAGCCAAGGTTTTTTGTGACTGAGTTGTCAAGGCAGCACAAAGCATACTCAAGGCCAAACAGGTGAAGAAGCATTTTCAGCAGCTTACTTTGTGGGTATCTTATACGTGTATGGCAGAATTCAACCTTTAAATAAAGGCCGTGGCCTCAGAGAGTAGATAAGCTTTGGCTGGATAAAAGCCAATGATAGTGTAATTACAGCAAGGTTTTTCTCCAAGTTCTGCTGTGCTTAAAACATCACCTAAAGTTCCGTCCAGATACTTATTCACTTCAGTACCCAAATAACCAAATACAAGAGAATCTAGCAGTTGCTTAAAGTATGCATAACTAGAACTGAAATAGTTGCACCAATTTAAAGCAAAAACACATGGGTTTGTGTGCAAGAAAATACTGTCTGACAGCAATCTGGATCAACTACCAGAATCAACTGCAAACTTAATAATCTATAGGATAATTAAGAGGAATCGTTCATACTTATGTCAATAAGTTCTGTGGTTTTGGCCCAAGTTTTCCACCAGGAACGCTGTACGGTTTGGTACACGCATAACCATTCCTTGTGGCAGTAACAGCTTGTTCCTACATCCGAATGAACACAGCAGACTGATCAAGCACTTTACAGCCCAGAACAGCTCGGCAGGCTAATCTTGCAGGGACTGTAGTAGAAAAGTCTCTTTGTTCTCTTCCAGAGAGCAGTATTTCGTGACCTATAAATTGTTTACATGTTGGTGTTTTGGAAAGTGTTCAGTATTCTTGGAAGCAATAGTTGGACTTCTACTTTTTTTCTCCTCTCTCTCAAGTCACAGGCACTGAGGTTGTCTGAGAAGTAGCATGGTCCAACCCACCCTGACTGAAACAAGTACAGCATCTGGCCAAGCTGACTTGAGTACTTTAGAAAAGATTTTAAGCCGTAAGTACAGACACTTCTTGCTAGGGATCAAACCAAAAAGAACTATGAACCATAAACAACCAAAAAACCCAACACCACACAATTTTATGATGAGATCACACAATACGCATGGAAACCTCTGAGTTTATGGAAGTTAAATACCTTCGTGAATGGAACCGGAAGCGTCAGGAAAGCTATCATTAGGGATTATATACGAACCATC
Organism: Pseudorectes ferrugineus; assembly: GCA_008033365.1. Lineage (NCBI taxonomy): Eukaryota > Metazoa > Chordata > Aves > Passeriformes > Pseudorectes > Pseudorectes ferrugineus. The sequence continues at coordinate 10,277 of QWTY01038493.1, forward strand.
TACTAGGCCAAAGAGATAAAGCAAGAAGGTATTTTCTTCTTATCTTATACAAAAGAGCTTTCAGAAGGTCTTAAAAAAATGAAAAAAATGAAGGAACCACATTAACTTTCCTCAAATTCCTTCATAATACACTGTGCTTCTCATCCCTAAGATCAAATAAAACTTAAGAGTCAAGCGACCAAATATTAATGAACAGTACCAATACGATCCTGAGATGTTATGATACTGCTCACCTGCTGAGTATTTGAAAATGACAAGTGCTGTATTCTCACATCTGTCTGTGACTCTTACAGCAGGATTCTGCTGTAGATAAACAAAGACAATACAGCTTATACAGCAGAGTAAATCTCTGAACAGATAACTAATGGGAAAAAATAGTGAACAATTAAATGACATATTTCAATTTCTGAACTCAGAACAAATTCAATAATTAGATACTTCTTTTCTTTTTCTTTTTTTTTTTTGGATGCAGATCCCTGTTAGCAAAGGCAAAAAATATGGATCAGCAAAAACAGACAAGCTGTAAGGATGGTAACACCAGACTACTACTCCAGCTCTACTTAATGTCCTAGAGAAAAAGCTCACACTGTGGTGCTTGCTTCAGAAACATGTCACTCTTTCAAGACATTATGTTCAGTTGTTACAAACACAGCTGGCAAAGAAGAACATTATTCAAGTACAAACTTTCACTTATCTTGTTTCTGGACAGAGGTAGAAAAGATAAATCATTATCTTGTATAAAGACATACATTTTTTGTATTGCCTTACATCTTCCACCTTGACCTTTTCTGTATTTCTTTTATCTGATGAAACTGATAATGGCAAGAGAAGTGTCACTGATGCACCAAGTGTTTTTTCCTGTTTGTACAGTATACACTTAATCACAGGTCCAGTCTCAATGAAATCCCTAGAAGTTAGGAAACCTTTATATTTAGTTTTTAAATCTGACCTCCAAGGTGTATACAGCAATGAACACTTAAATGAAAGGTTTCAAGAAATGGTGCTAGTTTTATTTCTCTCCTCCCCCCTTTCTTCCTCTCTCCTTAGTCCTGAAAACAGGAAGAAATCCCCTTTTAATCCTTCCCTCAGGTTCTGACACACACCTAACTGCTTTTCCAGTGCTAAGTAGTAACAGCTGGGGTAGCTGTGGATGAAAGCACTTTTCACTTGCCCTGGGTTTCAGGAGGTGAAATCCATAGACAAATTTGCACACGTTGTCTAGATTCCCTCACCATCTCTCCAACAAAGCATACACATCTAAATTCAAATTTAGAAAAGGACAAAGTTTAATTTAATGTAGTTGAGAAGAGGGAGGCAGAATTGTTTTGAAATTCTCCCTGAAAAGCAGCCTGTTGTATTAGAACAAAGCAGCTTATTTCTATCGTTTCTTTGTCTGACAAGTTTGGTCTGGTTAAAAAGGTCATTTATGCCTCAAAGCATCATATTAACATTTGAGGGCATGAATTTTAAGAATGGCTATTTGCTTCTCCTCTCTAAATAGCTAATGATTTTTTCTTTAACATGGGGGAGAAGGAAAGGAAAAAACAGGGAAGGAAAAAGGGGAAAGGATAGACACAGCCAGACCTCCAAAGGAAAGAGAGCCTTCTCCTCAGGCAAATTAGCCATATCAGTACAAGGTGACTCTATCTTAATTACACCTTAGAAATTAAGCAGATCGTTCAAATGGTGTAAAATAAAACAAATTTTTTTATTATTGAATAATTTTTGGCATATCATATACAACTTTCTCCCTCCTGTCCACAGAGACAAACTCCAATACTCACAATGTGAAATCCCCACTAGCAGAAACAGCTTCTGAGCACGCTTTGCACTGACACAATACTGCTCATCTTGCTAGTCCTGATTTTAATAAACTACATGATAACCCATAACACAAATACAATTATTTATACGATAAATAACTGTTGGGGTTTTTTAAAGAAATAAACAAATCCTATGTGCTTTTAAACTAGATAACTGGAAGTATTTGGGACCAGGTTCTCTAATACTAGGCTTTCCACCTCTGAAAACACCTGTGGTTTTCATCAACTCTTCACAACTGGCATCGACTAAACTATGAACTGCATTTCTGTGAAAACCTTACAAGCTAAAAAGCCATTCACAAAGCCACAAACATTCTTCACAAAAAAAAATCATGCTGAACTCAAAATATGCCCATCAGATACAGTTTGAGCAAAAGCTGTCACCTTGTCATTTGTTTTCTCCAGCTCTCCAAAACCTGTTTGGCTGTCTTGTATTCATGTCCCCTTCCCAGCAGATGGAAGCAGAACAACCTGCAGATAATGTTCCCTGCCACACTGAGGTCTTGCTGGCTAGAGACTCTAATTTAGACAGTAATTCCCAAACAGTAGCAGCACCAGTCCAACTCCAGCAGCTTAAACAGTAGTGGCTGACAAAGTCAGTACCAACGCAGTTGTACCAAAGAAACAGAAGAAGCTCATGGTAGCGCACACACAAAGTGTTTATATTGGTAATCTCTCTGGGATACTTCCCTGCTTGCCAAAAAGTATCACCCAGAATTCACTGGGAATTGGGTTTCAATGCTTCCTTCAATTGATAATTTTTATTTAAAGAGAACAAACAACATTCACCATTCAGAACAGTCCAAACCTTACAGCCAAAAAAGAACCACCTGGTTCTTTGACAGTCAGAGCTTTTTCAGACTCAGGAACAGCTCAAATATCCATTACCAAATGTAACAATTTACTTCCAGCCAGGGTAAGACTCACAGAAACCCAGATACTCCACGGTATCCTAAACAATGCTGCTTCACCTGACAGCCAGATAGTAAACACTCTGGGACAGAGTAATCTGTAGGAGCAAAAGCACTGGCTGAATGCGCTGAGCACTAGTTCACATTAAAAAATGTAAATTGGTAGTACAAAATACAGCTGTTGTTTTGAAGGCAACAAAAAATTTCAGACAACAGATCCTTACACAGGCAGGTGAAGGGAAAATTTTCTTCGTGTTCCCACCTGTCAGTGTGAAGAGTATCTCTCACTGCTTTTTGCCAAAACAGGGAAAAGAGCAGCAAGCAAAGAAAAAACTCAGCCTGCATAAAGCTGCTTATAAAATGCTGCTTTGTCACTTGTCTTCTGTGATTGTTTTTTGTGTTATTTGTTGAAATATTAATGCATGGAAAAGAGAGTATTATCACATAGTTATCCATAGAAGTTGTTTCTGAACAGAGGGGAATTATTCTTTTTGTGCCATTATCAGCATAAAAAACCAGATACTGTACTTTTACATTACTCAATTTGCAGCTAACAGATTTTTAATAGACTCTTATTAAAACCACCAAGTAATTCCAGACAGGCAGGTGCAACCCTATCAAAACTTGTGAATATTTTTTCTCACTGTTTTTAATTTCAGTTAGCTTTACAACAACCTGTTGATTATAAGGATCTCTGCAACAACTGTCACTTCAAAAATGTCACTTCATAATTTCAACTAGCCTCAAGAGGAAGTTTCCAAAATGTCATTAAGCCAGTTGAAACCAAGTTTGTACTCTTCCAGTCTGCTCCTAGAGATACAACAAATCACAAAGCACTAGAGAAATGCAGATGATGCTGTATCTTGATGTACTATTACAGTATCTCTGTGCAAAGTACCACACTGTGTACACACAAGAATTTGCTAGCTACCATCAAACAGCTCTGTGATATCCTTCAAGGCTAGAACAAGGTTATATTTCATGGTATAACCAAATTCTTTCTAACTGAACAGGATCCAGATTTTCTGCCTCTGGGCTCCCTACTAGTACAGGCCGGCCACATCCAAACCACACCAACTGGTGTCTTGCTTTGGTAGGCACACAAAAGATACACGCAGCACAATGACCTGTGCCATTTACATACTAAAGAAGATAAAATGCTGTTTATATTATACAGAGTAAGGTAAAACAGTGGAATATGGTCAAATCAAAATTCAAACTAAAAAGGTACAAGATTCACAAGAAGCTTTGAATCAAAAAGATACAAGAGTTCAAAGTTAACAAATTTTTTATGGGCAGTGAAAAGACATTTCAACACAAGTTTGAGAAAATGCTCCTTTTACACATTTAGCCACAGTTCCCTGGGGACAGTTATTTTACTGTTACTCAATTAATTAGAGAAAAATGTACATAACTTATAATTACTTGCATCAAGTCTACACGGTGTAACAGAGTTCTCTGAGCCACATGTTGCATTTTGTAGAGGGTTTTCAGAGACATTAACGTTCAGTTTCTCCTTGTTGCTGCTCAGTTGAGACTCCTTCAATCCCCCAGAATGTCCTGGCAGAGGGCACCAGTAATTCTGTCACACACAATGGCTCACATCCTGGTGTGGGGACAATATGGGATGCTGGGCAGACAGACCTGAAGAGAAAGCTGCCAAGCATCTGGGGAAGGAGAAGTGGAAAAGGAAATGATACACAGCAAATGGGATGAGACAGAAAAGTTGCTTATTTGTTACCACTACCGTATCCAAATCCCACCAAGAGATATTTTCACTCTCCTGATTCACCAAACCAGAAGGAGAGAGAGTGGGGGAAAAACAGACACCACCAACCAACCAACATATTTTGATATTTTAAAGCTAGAGGGGCATTTTCATCCCCACTCTATGCAAATTAAAAAACAGCTATAAAATAAAAGCCAGTTTTGTACTAGGGCACATAAAAAAAGGGGGAGGGACAATGGGGAGGAGACACTTGGAAAACTTTTACACTCACCTTCTGAAAAGGATTCTCCTCAGAATCATTAGAAATGCCTTTGTTGCACCTAAGAACAGTCACTTTTGGCTACTCATAATACTCAGGAAACTGTTTCTGTTGGGTGTTGTTTTCTTACCTAATCAAACAGCTGCCTAATTTATTATTCCTAATTTATCCGCCAGCTGTGAGAGTATTCTACTGTCAGCTCTCTGAGTTCAGGAGTTCAACACCAGATGGGTTGTCCCCAAAAACTGATATAGTGGGGGAAAAGCAGTTGAGCAAGAAGTGGTGTCTTAATCACAGCCCTTGCAAAAGTAGTTTCTGTAGAAGCTGTATGTGAAGTTGTGTTTTGGTTAATGCCTCTAGAAAAGAAGTGAGGCAAGAACATGTTGAGTTTCGAATTTCTTTAGGTATTAAAACTTAAGATAAGGACACAAATTCACCCCAAGTACCCCTTTGCCAAAATAACTGATAAGAGGAAAAAAATCCAACATGGCACTTAATATTCTGTCAGGGAAATAAGGATCCCAGGAAAGCAGTTAGTACACACATGGCATTTACTGGACATTTGATCTCTTTTGACTATTACTCTCTGTCCATTGTCAGAGGGACACAATGCCTATAATTGCAAAGGGGTTGCTACTATATGATTTCAGCTTTTTTAGAAGCCTTTTGCTATTTTCTTCCTGCACACTTATACTGATATTATACCGAACTGGTAATACTGCTCCAGTATGGATGGAAAAAAACCTATACAGGACAGGACCATCAGCCAGTGGAGAAAAAAGGGAAAAGTGTGCCGCCTGGGCACCAGTGCTGCAGCACTGCTCTATGGTTCTGGGCTTTAGTTGGTTGGTTTTATTGGTTTATTTGTGGGTTTGAGTTTTTTTTGGTTTGGTGTTTGCTTGTTT
>QWTY01038495.1:3820-25057 GCA_008033365.1 Pseudorectes ferrugineus
GGAACACTGCATCCAGCTCTGGGATCCCAGCACAGGAAGGACATGGATCTGTTAGAGTGAGTCCAGAGAAGGTCAGGAAGATGACCAGAGGATGGAGCACCCCTCTTAGAGAGACAGGCTGAAAAAGTTGGGGATCTTCAGCCTGGGGAAGAGAAGGTGGTGTGGAAACCTCATAGCAACTTTCCAGTATCTAAAAGGGGCCTACAAGAAGGCTGGAAAGGGACTTTTTTACAAGGGCAGGTAGTGACAGGCCAAGGGGGAATGGCCTTAAACTGCAAGAGGGCAGGTTTAGATTAGATATTAAGTAAAAATTCTCTACTGTGAGGGTGGTGAGGCACTGGCACAGGTTGCCCAGAGAAACTGTGAATGCTCCATCCCCAGAAGTGTTCAAGGTCAGGTTGGATGGGGCTCTGAGCAACCTGGTCTAGTGAAAGGTGTCCCTGCCCATGGCGGAGGGGTATTGACACTGGATGATCTTTAGGGTCCCTTCCAATCCAAACAATTCTATGAATCTATGATTGTCACTTTTTCCACATATCAGGGCAGGTGTAGGTCATACTTTGTGTTGCATTGCTTTGACATTTAGTAATGGACAGAAAATTTATGTAGTGATAGGGGGAGATCGAATAGCTTTCTGTCATTTTAGCAACTATGTTTGAGCAAAGAGTAAATACCAAAGATGAGAGGGCAGCTTTGCTGTTGAAGAGCTGTTTATTTTGGTTCATGATGTCTCTTGAAACCAAACCCTTATGCTGCAGCCCAAAGCCAATGACAGAGTCCCTTCCAGTTATTGAGAAGCCTGGTCTTGCTGTGTCTGTCTCTCTGCTCTGCCAGCCTGTCAGCCTGCTCTGTAGTTGACCCTTATTCTACCTCAGTAGAAGATTTTCCGCTTCTGATGTGTTTTTGATTAAGTTAGCTAATAGGCTCAATTACATAGTGGTATGATGCAGCAGAAAGAAGGAGGGACAAAGGGGAATGGGACGGCAGCGATGAGTTACTAGGTCATCCGAACTCTGTTTTATGGAACTGCAGCCTGTGTTCTTGCTTCTTGTGGATAATTGTGGTAATTGTGGATATAGATTTCAAAAATCGGATCTTCAAAAAAAGTATTTAGACATCAAGGGCTTGAGTTTCAAAGAGCCCTTAAAATGAAGCTGCTTAAAAATATGTCCAGTTGAGAAGCCAGACAAAGCAGACCCAGAAATGTTTGCCAGTTTTGAACATCTTGGCTTTGAAATTTGTTTTATTAATTTAAAACCTGGTTGTTCAGTTTATTCTGGGGTTGTTATAAGGGAATTGTGTTGTAAACAATGTTAAGCATTAAAATGTACATTTTTTTCTCGTTCTTTCTAGTCTGAAGAATTTGCAGAGCAGCCAGAAGATCCGCTGCCACCTCCTCCACTGCCACCGCCACCACCGCCTCCGCCACCACCACCACCACCAGCAGCTCCAGTACTACCACCATCTCCATCAACTCCTTCTTTTCACTTGTCTCAAATAGATGCCAGATTTGTAGATCCAAGTATCGGATTATTGATGCCCCCTCTCCAGACCCCCAGCAATCTTGCAGTTTTTTGTGATCATAACTATACCGTAGAGGATACAGTTCATCAGCGAAAAAGAATTCAACAGCTGGAGGAACAAGTTGAAAAACTGCGGAAGAAGCTCAAGACAGCGCAACAGCGATGCCGGCGTCAGGAAAGACAGATTGAAAAACTGAGAGAAATTGTTCAGTTTCAGAAAGAAAGAGACATATTGGCAGGAAAAGGCTATGTGATTCTGCCTAATGACTATTTTGAAGTTGTAGAAGTACCTGCCTAGCAGTCAGGAACATCGGTTTTCACTTTGGTAGGCCAAGAAATTTAGTTTAAAAACTAAATTCTTTCTAATTCTGTATGTAAGACTCCAGAATTCTGAAACAGTAATTAAGCAGTCATACAAATAAGATAATATTTTTTCTTCATTGTCATTTCAGTTTGATACACTTTTAATATATTGAAGATGCAAGCATCTCAGAATTAGAATATGCAATTAATTTACAAAATATGAATTGCTTCCAGAAGGAAAAGATGCAAGATTGAAGACACATAGAAATTTACTTTTTTTACAATGTCTGTCTTATGCTTACAGGGGGTGGTAACTGAATCTGGCTGAGAGTGAAGTTTGGGTGGTTGTACACCTAGCACTTTGTCAAGACTTCTAATGTTGGCTTTGGTAATCCCCAGTAAGTAGTTTTCACTGATTTTAGAAAGAACAGAATTAGGTCAGCTAACATCTGCAAGTGCTGCAGAAGGATAGATAAGATGCACATTTCAGTCTGGGAAAACTTCCAACTTCAGTTTGCTATGCATTTGAAGCACTGCAAAAAGTCTAATTCCTGGATCCCTTTGGGTGAGGTATGTAAATGAACCTCTTCTTTTGGAGTAAGTGTTCACCACATGTGTGTTTTGAGGGCGATGAGGAGAATTCATTAGCATAGCTAACGAGAGCTGTAGAAGCGCCTTTTGTTTCGAGGGCACTTAAAAATAGTCCTGAAGTGCAGGGCTGAACTGAACATGTATGTTACTGCACTCTTGGCAGGGTCAATAAGACAATGTACTGTTTACAGTGACTGCTTGCAAAAGTACACTGGTAATATACAGTCCCAGTATGTTGTAGGGTCATCTTCCCATAAACACTGTAACTGGTTGAGTGGTGTCTTTGGTTTTGAAACTATTTCACATGTTGACCATGTGTAGCTTTAGGAAATGAAGTAAGTTTTTTCTTTATCCAGGGAGTCAGACATTTATGGCTTTGCAGTATACAGTGGTTTTATTTCTTTCCTTTTTTCACTCCCCAAAGGGCATCCACCAAAGGGTAAATAGGGAACTAGACTTTGGAGTTGCTTGGTGCTAGACTGGTTTATAATATCTCAAATGCTGCTGCCTCTTCTTCAGCCTTATTAAGACTTTCTAGTAATAGATTAAGCACGACAAAGTAGTGCAGCAGTTTGCACTTACTTTCTAATAATTTATTTTATCAATGAACTCATTCAAAATGAGAGAAAATGGCTAACCCTAATGTAGGCTTTACAGCTGAAATTCCTGAATATACAAGACATGAGGAAAATTGCTTTTCTCAGTCTATGTCAAACTTGTGTGCAATGTGGGATCTAGCTCTGATGTTAAACAAGCCTTGTTCATGATGGCTTTAAAAGCTTCCCTTAATATCCTGTTGGCATGACATTTTGAAATGTTTAAAACCAGTCTTGATACTTCTGACCTCACTCATGCCATATGTCTATTTTCCTACCATATCATACACCTAAAATGAACAAAAATGCCGATGCTTCCTTTTGTGTACATTTATTATACCTAATTAAAAATTTGAAAAGCAAATGATGTGTTAGATTTTTAATTATTCTCTCTTCTCTTTTCCCAGGATTTTGCCAAAACTGTCTTGACATTTTGCATTTTTATTTTCTACTAGTTTCCTTGTTTAGATGTTGGGTTCCCAAGTCTTGTTGCTGTTACACTTAGTGTTTTAAATTGGTAAAATTCAAAAGTGACAAGGAAAAGACGTTTTTAAAAAACTGTTGCCATGCTGTTGGCATGTGTGACCAGATAGCAGATTGTGTCGGTTTTCTCTGCAAAATACCCTCTCTTCTTACTCTTCAGGAATTTCAAGTGTGACTTCCTGAGGCACAGTGGATTGCTGCAGTACCACACCCCCTGCCACCCGCCTCTGCCCCCCGACACTTGGTTGTGTACTCCTGCTGCCACTCTTATGTCCTCCAGTTCTGGTGCTGGTTGCACCCTTCTGTGGGGCACTTCAGCTCACTAAAGCAGCAGGTTTGGCTCGTAGTGGAGAGGCAGCGGAGGGCCAACAGTACCACACCTGATACAAGTTAAAGGCAGGGCCAAAAGCGGGGCATGAGGAGAAGTAAATCCTCTCCTCTGGGTGCAATGAGCATTATGTCAGCTGCTTCTGAAAATATAAGGGTAAGCTTCCTATTCCTAATGTTCAGCACCATTTCCTTCCACCTGGGCCAAGGTTCCCTGTTTTCCCCCCACCTTATGCTCTGGCTGCTGTGCTTGTTGGGCCCTTCCTTTGGGTGTTTTAGCTTCATAACCCTTCAGGAAAGCAGCCCAACAAAACTAAGTCTGCAAGGTAAATTTAAGGTACACTGATAGATGGCTGGTGTGTGGAGTTCTTTTTTCTTTAAGCTGTTTGTGTTGGTGAGGTTGATTTAACAGCTGACTCAAATAAATGTTTCTTTTGTTGAGAGGGTTGATTATTCCTTGTCTGGACTGTTTGAGAAGTAACATGCTGAAGAGGGGACTGCTGCCCAGTTGTCTTTCTTTCCTCTTATCAGAGGATTTTTTAAGAAGAGATGCAGCCTATTCTGACAACAGGCTTGAATTTCTTTTGCAGCAGCTATTTTTTTTTCCTTTTAAAAAAAGTCTTGTTAACTCCTGATGTAGTTATGTTGGGGCTAGGTGTGGAATGTGCTAGACCCATGAGGGCTCTCAGTACTACAGAGCTCTGAAGTGAGGAAAAGAGACTGGCACAGAAACAACTGATTGTCTTTTAGCAATTGACTTTTTTTGCACTGCACCCTACTCAGTCTTTCACAATCTCTCTTGTTTGGTAGCAGTATAGAAAGAGAAGATGAACGGTTTCTGTTACTGGCAAGGCTAGGAGAAGAATTCTAGCTAATAAGCACAATATGTTCTCCAAGCATGTGTTAAAATTTCCTCTTGTTGTGGGATCTGTTACATCCACGCAATCATCTGCTGAAGAGGTCTGCAACTATTACTGTTTGCATTGGCCACAACTGGTACCTGCACTAGCACCAATTTCATAAACATCTTTGAAAAGACATGATTGGGAGTTAAAAAGCAGAGGTTGGAACTGTAGGATGGCATGTGGTTGTTCAAGTGTGTGTGAAGCAGCTGGCATTTGTTTAAATGCACTTCACCGAAGCCTATTTTATAAACTGAATAATTCAAGCAAGTTAGAAAATAGCAAAATTGGCAAAAAATGTTCCATCCTTAAATTGTAGACAGATTTATTTTGAAATGGGCAGATGCTTCAACAGATAGGAATTGGAGCCACTTCTAAAAAGAAGTTTTGGCTTACTTCTCCCTGTTGCCCCAATTCCCCTTTTGCTGCAGCAGGGTATCTGACCTATGTGTAGTGTTCGCTTTTTTTCTTCTTACACCTCTGCAAAGTATTAGATTTCCCTGTCTAACTGGGACTTTTCAAACTCAGAGGTGTGTTTTATGGGAAAAAAATTGAATAGCTAAATACTTGAATTACTCCTTGTCATACTGAGGGAGTTCTTGGTCACTGCTCTGTTTACTCCTGCATTTCCAGTTACCATCTTCTCTGCGTTGTCACTGGCATGGTCTTAACAACTGTGGCAGCAAATTAAGGAAATCAAAGTGTCCCAGAAGTCTTCTGTCTTGCTGACATTTCATTTTCCTTCAGCTCTCTTAGGATTTAGGGCCTTGGTGCCATGTGTGAACCATGAAGGAGTTCTCTTGAAGCTGAAGAAAGTGCAAAGCAAATCCCACTCTGAATGTAGGAAGAAGGAAAGGAAAATAGTTGCTTGGGTAAAACTAAAACCTCGACAGTTTCTGAATACTTCCCAAAGGACTTCTCCTGTTACTTGCTTTTCTGGACCCAGGCAGCTTTTCCTAGTTGCCCTTTTGCTTTCTTTCTTTCCTGAGATCTGTTTTAGGTTTTAGTCTGTAGGCTTATCTGTTTCTTGACAGCTTACACCTTCATCAGGTGTCTTTGGCAGGGTGGAAAGGGGTGAGCTATAGTCTAATTTTAACAACCAAAACACAATCTGCTGAAGCATGTTGATGACTGCAAGTTCAGGTGTGTAACTCCTGCTGTTTTAAGCACAGCAGTTTATTTACCATACTCTGCCATGAGAATGATTTGTTTCTAAATGAGAAAGAGAAAAGCAGGATACATGACTCAAAAATATGACAGTAATTGCTCTTAGAGATTTCCCTTTGCGCTTGTTCAGTGCTTTCAATGGAAATTTTATCTTCACATAGAGATCCTTGATAGAACTGCAGCATTTTATTGCACAAAATTGAGCAGAAGGCCTTACAGTGTTATATAGGCTGAAAGAGTTTAAAAATGGGCAAAAAAATGTGTTGCAAAGTTGCTGTTTAATCTGCTATGACTAACTTGAAACAGTTGCCAAAGAAAGTCATCTTAAATATTCCTAAGTTAAGAAAGCATTAAATCAGTTACTGAGAAGGAAAGGTTCACGTACCTCTCTTGAGAATAGTTACATTACATTGTCATAATTAAATTATTAATTAAGTCTGTCCACAGTCGTGCCAGTATGAGTTCATTTTGCATTGAGTACCAGGCTTTTTGTTGTGCAAAATGAGCCATTGATCCTCCTGTAGCTGCCTCCTCCTATTGTACAGGGCAAATAGATTGTAGAGCCTGGGCTCACACGTTCCAGGAACTTGTGAAAAGTGATTGTCCTCTGCCTCTTAATTGGTTCCAGTGGTCTTTTAGTTAGGGGTGAGTATGGAGAGGACTATCAGACCAGTCATTAGAATGTTTGTTTGTTTGGTTTGCTTTTTTTTTAAGTTCATGGAGGACTTGAGCAAATCAGGCAGGCTTCTCATTTCCTTTCAGGTTTCATTGGATGTGACCATTAAAGACGGAGAGTCTGAGGCTGTACTAGCCATCTGTAGAAGAACCAATGCTTCAGTATTTGAGGCTGTGAAAGATGTGTGACTTTCTGCTGGGAGCTCTTCAATTCAATGACCTGGGACAGGTAATCCAGACAAAGGAAGAGGTCTTGCCTCCAGTAACGGTGTCTTCTTTTGTGTTGGGCTCATTTAGTAGCCTGCAGCCATAGTCCAATGCTCTCTAACCAAGTTCTCATAGATGTATCCAGGACTTTGATTTAGCAGAATGTTACAGCAATATACGGGAATTGCAGCACAATCACAATATAGCAGCTGCAATATACAGTGGAATCACAATTCACATATACTGTGCAAATTGCCATTACTGGTCTCTAAATGCTTGCTGCCATGACACTGTCCTCACAGTTACTGGGAAGAAATATGCAGGTTACACCCAGCTTAAGCCAGTTACTGCCTTCCAAGCTGATTTTTTGAGTTGTCTAGTTTCTATACTTTATATTGGACTGACTCACATACAGACTACACTCCCACGCTGGCCTGGTAAGCTCAGGAAAACATTACTCTTGACTAATTATTTCAGGGAAGGCTGTTTATTTGATCTTAGGACTGCATGATGCAGCTGTACTCCTAAAGCAAAGTTTTCTATCCAGTCTCTCTTGTGCTGAGATGATTTCATCTTCCTTTATGACAATTTGTTGTTTTTCCTTACATTCTTCCTTCAGCACATCATTCTTGCCCATCTCCTCTGGGCCTTCCTCCATTGCAGGGGTCAGTCACCCATTCTCATACTTTTCAGGAATCTCACGTCTTTTGCAGAAAAAGTGAACTGTTTTGTCTTCAGGTGCTTTACAACTTGTACCTGTGGCTCAGAAAGGAAGAAAACTTCAGGAGTGACTTTTTTTATATTGAGAGGAAGGGATTTTTTCTCAGCTTAAGAAATCCCAAGACTTCCCCACCTGTACTTAGAGGTTTGTGATAATAACCACAGCTGCTCTCTCTGAGAGAAGGAAGCTTTGGATGTCTACTTTTACAGCTCACTCCAAATTTCTTGCCCTTTTTGTGTGTTTTCTTATTTCTTCTGCTTCTTTATTTTGTATTGATAGGATCAGACCCTTTATTCATCACTTCACTGATGCTGATGCTGTCAGGTCCAGAAGAATAGTGTCTGCGTGTAAAGAAAATCTAAAGGGAGAGTTATTCCCAAGCTGGTTGTGAGCCACCAAGGTGAAGTCTTACAGCTCTCACAGGAAATCGTGTGAACTCAGGCCACAGAAGATGGCCTTGCTGATAAATGTTTCAATTTCTAATTACTTTAAGCTTTATCATGCAGGCTTGTCTCATAGGTGTCCTGAGCTGATACAGTGTTACATCAAATGCTTTTGTGGTGGTGGTTTTAATGGAGGAATTCTAGGCATTGCTGTCAGAAGAATAGTTGTGGTGTTATGTCGAGGGACTGAAAAAGAATTTATATAACAATAGCCTCAAATCCTGTTGTATGTATATACTTTCAGTTCTTATCTTAATTTCTTTCTTTCTGAGTTCAGACAGGAAAATATTTTTACTAGTGTTCTTTTTTTTTTGCATGACAAGGGACTGAAATTGCTCAGCATGGTGAGGAACTGGGCAGGTTCTCTAGTACAGATACTACAGCATGGAAATCTCTTGGTTGTGTATAATAGGAGATGCCTATTCCTCCAAGTGAATGTGCATGTAGCTGTTTCAGCTTAAAGAATTCTGCTTGTTTGGAAATTATCTGTTTAAAATATAGACACCAACAAACCACAGTAATGGGATCAGTGGAGTTACCTTTCTTTGATACTGTCATCAGCTGACAAACTCAAGATTTCCTCATGGTAAATTTTCATATGACTGAAAAAAAATATAAATACATATGTAATAAATCTTAAATGTTCAAGCAATCTTATAATAACATTACTTAACCTAATAGTATCACCATGGTGATAACCATCCTTCCATCAATACTGATATTTATTCAATACTGATATTTACTCTTGGCCTGTCTACTAAGATTGCTAGAACTTAGATTTTTTGCTTCATATAGTAGCCACAAGGTAATTGACATGCATATGACTTCGATGATAAGATGTAATTAAATTAAATAAATATCTGCAAATGGTGCTTTCTTGTGTTGTTCCCAATGCTGCCTGGATTCCTACACCAAATAAAAGCCCAGCCTCCTTCAACACCTTTTACTCCAGTCACAGAAGAAATCAGAAGTTTACACATACAGGAGATGACATCGTCCTTGCTTGTTTTTCACAGTAGGATCTCCACAAAGTCTTGCTGCCTAGTAAATCCATCGTCTCTGTGATGAGATATGAGTATAGAAGTAAGACTTTTCTCCCTGCTAGAAATCTTTTATAATACTGAATAGTATATAATTTTCTCTGTTTCTTGTGTGCCTCGCCTTGCTCCTCTATAGCATCACTCTTCTCTCTTAACATTCATCTGTTTTTTTCTACTAATACTCTCAGAATTTAAACATCTGTGTTTTTCAACACATTTTCTGATCTTTTGTCCACGATAATGAGACACTGACATACTCAGTTGCAGAGCTTGTCAGCAATTGAACAGGGAATTGAATTTGGAAGGTGGGGCAGTAACCTTTTATTATGGACGGGTAACTTTTTGCTGTTTCATACTATAAAATGTGCCACAGAGATGAAAATGCAAAATGCTGTTGGAAACAGCATTGAAATGAAAAACATGTCTCTGAAGACTGCTTCAGGTTAATGGATGAGTTTGGCCTGAGGAAAGAGGAGCTTGCTTAATATTTCAATGGATTTCACTCTCAGCTTTCAAGCTGAGTTTTGCTTTTATTCTGCTTGCCTCTTGATTCCTATACATAAGAGATATAAAAGTGAGCTTAGCAATTCCCAGGGGATGGGATAACTTTCTGAGCAAAGTCCTCACCACTGATGTAGCTTCCCCCCTCCCCTCTCCCCGCCCCAAAAAAAATCAACTGTAAAAGACCTGCTAGTGCTGAAATGTTAAAAGCCTAACTCTGAAGGTTCTGGGTAAAGCTTTGCTGAGTCCCGTGGAACTAGAATTTCTTCTTTGAATTTCTGAAAATGGTATTGTATCATTGGGAAGTCCACCGTGGATTTTTCTCATCAGCTCTGTGCAGAAGAGAGTTACTGTGGCAGCCTCATTGTCTCAGACAAGACTAAGCAGCATTGTTCTTTTGGAACAAAGTCATGAAGTCATGTATAGCTTCAGCTGCCAAGTGCTTGCTCATGATGTCACAACAGGAGATGAGCTCACAGCAGTGTGGCAGTCTGCTGTGCTGCTGTCAGATCATGGTAAGGTAAAATCCAGCTGCAATGATAAATGGTTATTTACCTGACTGAGTAAGGTGCCTGGTAGCATTCCTATGCAAACAGTCATCCCCATTACCCATAGAGGAATTAAACTCTGCAGTCTTGTTATTGCTCCTTTTGATTTCACTGATTATCACGTTGTTTGCACCTGGTATTAATGCATCAAGCTCTGGGCTTGCTGACAGCCTCAAAACATTACAAACCATATGAAATCAGGTCTGTTGGCTGACTTGCATTGAAAGTGAATGTGAGGAGTTGCCCCAGTGAAGAGATACAAGGATGATAATGTGGAGAAGGATGACAGCAGCCCATTTTGAGGCAGTTAAAAGGTGGTTTTGGGCCTTTGTGAAGTTTAGTGGAGGTGGTATTTGTTCTGTAAGCTCTATCAGGGCCATGGCAAGCTGTCTTCTGGCACACTGCCCCATCCTCCGTTGACTTGCCAGGGACTGGCCCTACACTTATCAGCCTTCTGTTGGAGAACTGGACCTCTTCCCAGCCCATTCTTCCTGCACCATGGGAGTAGTCTGCAGAGCATTTTGGCTGTTATGCCATATGTTCCTCCTCCTCCTAATATACACAAACTGTCGGACTCTGCTCCCAGTTCAGGGAGTTATTCCAACCCAGCATCGGTTTACTAATAGGCCAAGTTACCTAAATACCTTTAGGTTAATTCTTCTGACTAGGCACAGGCAGGCCATTGAAACAGTTACAGGAAATAGGATATTCTGACATGGTATAAAAGGCAAAACTAGTTTTTGCATATTTTATAAGTAATAGCAATTATGCTTTCTAATGAGGTGAAGATGTAAGCATTTGGTTTTGTATTCAGCTTCTCTGGCTTGTAAGAAGAAAGACAAATGACAGATATCAAAGATGTCATCCAGTAGAGACAGCTGTTTGGGTCTCAAAACCTTCCAGTTTGCTGTTTCATAACTTTAAAATATTTGATGAACTTACACAGTTTTAAGATATATCCATGGGTTATACCAAATAATTACAAAATTATATCAAATAATTACAAAATAATGATTACCAAATAATTACAGGACATTCTACTACCTAACATTACTCTCACATCACTTTTTTAATGATTACATGTTGCCCAAAGGTTAATTTTTGCAAATTATATGAAAGGCATACTGTGACTTCATTCAGAAACTGTGAAAGCATCTGATATGCTATGCTATGTTTACACTTATGTTGATATTAGTTGATATTACTCAGAATTGTTCTGTTATGGATATAGGCTATTATGCATGCATGTCAAA
Source organism: Pseudorectes ferrugineus (assembly GCA_008033365.1). Taxonomy (NCBI): domain Eukaryota; kingdom Metazoa; phylum Chordata; class Aves; order Passeriformes; genus Pseudorectes; species Pseudorectes ferrugineus. The sequence continues at coordinate 15,101 of QWTY01038495.1, forward strand.
TGACTTTATTTCTTCTGCACTCAGTACTCTTAGGCATGAAGTCTGACTGGGTTTTGTTTGTACATAATCATGAGCACGGCTTTGTAAACTCTAACTTAACAAGCAAATACCTGGAGGTAGACAACATGGGATTTTAAGCATACAGGTAGACATTCAAGAGGGCTATAATGCTTCATATAATAAGTCATTATGGATAGAAAATTCTGGAAGTTATGTGAACGTTGGCTTCTAGGTCTACATTTAAGTGCACTATCTCTGTTTATGAATCAGTGAAAATAGAAGCCAAAAATGTCACTGATGTTCAAAATGATGGTCCTGCATATGCTGTCTTTGGTTCCGACCTGTAAACATTTCTATCTAATCTCAAAAAACCTCTAGAAGGAATAAATATTATTCTTTATAAAGTATTTGGCAATAACCCTAACAATATAAGACTCAGCATGGCAAGCAGGCATCTCTGGATAGAAGGCTCACATCCCAGTTGAAACCCTCAGGAAACAGTCTTCAGAACTATTCAAGAACTGACTTGAGCGCTGCTGTGACATCCTAGAGAAGGACAGATAGGAGTTAGCAGGTGGTATTACATGAATAGCCTCTTGCAAACTCTCCCACCACTGTTTTCCCATGGAGAAGGTGGCTTTATGATACTTTGATAGAGGTGAGGTCTGGTCTGTTGACTAGTCTGCTGCCAGAGTAGTTTCTGCTTTTTAGCCAGGGATGATCTGAAGTGAAAAGCATGCACTTCATAGGACCCTGAGTTTTGTGAGGCTGAATGTGGCTGAGACAATTAGTGCTGCTGCATTTTTTATAAAAATAGTAGCTTCCAACAGCACCACAACATACAGTAAAATAATGAAGGAAGACATAAAAGAGTATTGTCTTCCAAACACTTCTAGTAGTTTTTGGTGAAACATGATGATTGTTTTCATCTTTTGGGCAGTACAGAATTATTATCTCTGTCAAGATACATTTCTAAAGCTAAAAAAACTCCCTTCTTTTGAATTGCATGTACTGTGTGGACCCACAGGACAACCATCTCTGTTGCCTCAGGAAAAGATCATAAAGAGCAAATGCCCTCAAATGCAGGCAGGAACAGGGTTGGTAGAACTCATCCAATTTCTGACAAAGCATTTGATTTTGCTATGATATCCTCAAGGGAGTCTCCCATCCTTCCATGCCAGATAGAGCAGCTCCAAAAAGAAAGTTTATCAGCTACCACCTTTCTGGCTGTGTGCTGGAGCGGTCACATCCAAAGAGAAGTGGTTGAAATGAACAAAGCTGTGTGAGGAGTCATGCAGCTTATCGAGGCCATAGGACATGGCAGGAATTGCCCTTTGAGCTTTATGATTGCCTTGGGGATAAAAAGCCTGTATTAGATTGGAATGAGAAAGCAGAACATCTTGTCATAGAGCACTGCATGTGTTGGGATGAAGGCTTTTAGACAGCAGGTGTAACCATTGAAAATGAGAGGCTGAGAGGCTGATGCAGTTAGGCATGAACCAAGTTCCTCTGTCATTCCTGAAGCAGTTGTTTTTAAGACAGATTTTTCTCTCACATCTTGCAAAGTCTTGATCCTCGCTAGTTGTTTACTTACCCCTGAAATCTTCCAAGCCTTGACATCTGAACAGCAAGTCCATGATGCTGCAGATAAAATTTGAGCTGTGAGGGGCATTTATGAAAGCAGAGATGAGCTTGATGAAACGGAAAGAAAAGCTGAGAAAATGGCTGAGCTGAGCCAGACCTTTGTTTACAATTATTAACTCAGAACAAATGGGTTTGAAAACTATCATATTCAAAGCTAGGCAGTGTCACCAAAACGCAGGAAGTGATCACAGTGCCTCAAGACACTCCTAAATGAGACCTCACTGTAAAGTTAGAACTGAAAAAGGAAAATGAAGATTCTAATGCAGAAGGCAATGCACCACCTATGAGAGATACTAATGCACATGCAGTGGTGAAGACCCTCTGCACCTCCAAAAGCCCTGTGTCTCTACATGTCTCCAGTCCCCGTGAAGCACTGCGAGGTTTTTACAGAGCAGTGTGAAGCAGGCAGTTGTGTGGACTCTGCACTGTCAGACAGCACAGGGACTCAGCTCTGTCTCAAGTTTGTATTACATGGATGTGGTAGAAATGGGAAGGAGGGCAGGGAGGGGTTCCTCATGGTAGGAAGGTGCCAAGGAAACCAAGGACTGAAACGACTCTTTTTCTGCAAAACCTTGTCCTTGTACTTGCAGAGCCTGATCACTGCTGAAACCGCTGCCTGGGTGCAACTTGAAAGAGCTCGGTTCAGGCAGCCTCCTCAAGGGTGCCCGTCATCCCTGTCTGAGCCTGCTGTGCTGAGTGGCTGCGTGCTCCTTGGCTGACACAAAGACAAACGCATGAATTTTCATCCACGAGTTTTTAGAACTACGCGTTACGCTGTTGTCCCAAACAGAGCTCACAAAGCGTGTGATAGGCATCGTAGCCCAGACACCAGCCGTATGCGTTCCCTCCGAAGGGCTGGGAGTCCTCCGGCCAGCAGGGCCCGGCGGTGCGGCCTGCGCTGCCCGCGTCCCGCCACGGCGGGGAGCTGGGACAGCGGCCACGGCAGAGCGAAAAGGCACGGAGCCGGGGAAAGCACCTCCGCTCCGAATCAGAGAGGGGGGGAAAAGGAGGAGGAGAAGGTGGAGGAGGGAAGTGGCGACTGTGCTGGGGCCCTGCGGTAGAGATGAGGGCGGTGGGATGTGGTGCAGCTCCTGTCGGAAAAGGGTGTGTGGAGGAGGAGGGATGGATGAGAGGGAAAAACGGCAGTCAGGGAAAGACTGAATGGGGTTTTCTTGGTGGGGCCTGTAAACAAGCTAAGAGAGAGAAGGAGGGTGTTTGGGGGGACAGGAAGCTGGAGGAGAGCAGACAGAATGTATCGACAGGTGGGTGGTTGGCTCCAAACTGTTCCCTCTGGGACACGGAAATGCCAGTGCTGCAAAAGTTGCTGGTGATCTGGCTATAAACAGCTCTGGTCTTGCCCAGTGCAGATGCATGTTTTGAGAAGCTGCTAGAGAGGAGAGGTATCTGCTGCTGGCCAGAACTGAGATCAGACAGGACCTGAGAACTGTCAGGGCAAAGATGAGATTCCAGGAGTTCTGCCCTTTCCTGCTCCATTTTTTGCTCCAGAAGCTGTCCCTCACCCCTTAAGGGCAGGTTTTCATCTGCTGGCTTCCTGTGTCATGCCAGATGGTACAAGATGAATTTAGTCCTCCCTTGGGAGCTCTAGGGAGCCTGGCTCCATCACAAGTCCCAGCACTCCAGGTGGGCATTCCTTGGCTTCTGGCATATCACCTGCAAGGACCAGGGAAGCTGAGACAGGTTTGGGAGGGAGAAGGCACATCCACCTGAAAAGTGTCTCTTGTTCCATAGTGCTGCCTTACCTCTCTTTTCTCCTTCCTGCAGCTGACAAACCTAGAGGTGCAGCCAGCTCTACTTTGGCTCTTGGTTTTGGAAGCAAAGCCTCACAGTTCTGGTTCAGAGCATCTCCCATCTATGTCCTTCCTCTTCACCATCCTTCTCACTTTAGTCCAAGTTTCCCACCTTCTGATTGCCAGCCAGCACTGTCACCTTTCCCTGGAATCTGAGTTTTCCATGCTCGACTGCATGATGCCTTCAAGTGACATCACTTAGGACTGTCTGTCATAACCTCGAGTTTTCAGTTGCTGCTAATATTAACCATGTGGGCTCAAACTGATGGGTTTGTGCCTCTAGGTGGATTTTTCTTTTTCTTTTTCTTGGCATTTTTGCTGCCTAGAGGGTGAGGCCCAGCTCCAGTGTTCCTTGTGCCCAGGCAGTACTTGGCTCTTGGCAGCCTAGAATTGCAGTCTCATATTAGTTACAAATCCCATGAACCTGTGGAAAAGCAAAGACATTTTCTCAACAGAGAATAGCCACTCAAGTAGTTCCACAAGCCAAGTTGTGCCCAAGAATTAATTTGCTATCTCAGGGTGGATGCTCCTCATGCTTCATGGCCCATCTGGCAAAATGGAGTATTCATGCATACCTTTCTTTCCAAAATGTTGGAGTGCATGGCTGATTAATGACTTGTGAACAGAAAACAACAGGCAAACATAATTTCTTTCTCCAATACCCTCCTCTGTCTCTCTGGTAACTCTGGAAGTCAGTGACCAGGCAAACCTGCTCCTTAGCTCTTGTCACAGTCTAGGCAGTGGGTGGGGGCAATGGTAATGCAACCATACTTCCTATTTCCCTCTAAGCAACTATCATGTAGTAGCAAAAAGCCTACTCCTACAAGCAGGTAAGAAATTAACTCAATTGCCACAAGGCAGCATGTTAAGGCCCCATGAAAAACGAGTGTCTCTCATATTGTCTAACAGAGCAATGTTTGAATGCAATCTCAGGCAGTAACTACAATCAGAGGTGTCAGTGTGCAAAGGCTGGGGCTTGCAGTCTTGAAGCAAAATGATGGATGACGTCTGAGGGTGCTGAGTCCTGTACAGGACCACAAACGTGATGGAAAGCATGGGCTGGTCTGCAGAGAACATTTTAAAGGGGTAACCTTGTTGCAGAAAAATTTGCATCAGGCAGAATAATTGTGTTTAGTCCCCCCTCCACTTTATGGCAGACTGTGGTGTTGTCTGTCCACACCACTCCAGCCAAATGACTGCTGTTCTCTTGATGCCAGCATAAAAAAGGAGCTTTCCTGAGTACCTCAAGAAGTTGTGTGCTTGTGCCTGGTCTCGATACCTAATAGGGAAACTGAGAAGTGACAGCAGCTGGTGTTGCCAGTACACTTCATTGAAGATGGTCTTTTGGTAGCACTCTTGGTTTTGCATGGCTTTCTGCATCTGAGATGAGGAAAGGTGCAGAGGAAGCCAGCCCTGCTGGGTGACCACTGGCAGAACTGAGGAACTATCAAGGGCCCTTGCAGATTTCTTGTGTGTGGTACAGTAGTGGAAAAAGCAAACTCACTGAGTTGCTGCCTGCCTGAGAGCTATAGATGAGGTAGGCTGCAAGCCCACAGAACCATGAATAAGTTGATAGGACACTACAAGAATGTTACTTGCAGCAGCAATGTGACTTTGAACCACACTTAAATGGCAACTTTTTCATTACAGGAAGCTGAATAATATGATAAGATTACAGCTGCCCGTTATCAATCCTCTGTGAGGACCTTACATAAGGCAAATCTGAATCACAAAACTTGTGACTGTACCAAAATCTGTGCCACTGCAAGCAGTGGACCCAGTGTTGCTGAAAAAGACCCAGGCTTCCCATATAAAAATCAGCAAGCAATTAAATACCCAGCAAGAAGTAATCAAAGCAGGAAGAGTTTTGGGTCTGGGGACAAGCTAAAAGAATTTTGCATGCCTCATCCTTGAACTTGAGAAGTTCACGGGTAAACCTCCTCTTTGGAGAAGTATGGCAAAGTGACTCTTATTTGAGAAGAAAACAGAGAAGATCCTGGTATCCTTTGGCAGAGGAGTGGCAGGGGGATGCGAGAAGAAGAACCTGCATCCCTTTTGATTATCAGCAATTTTTGGTGGTTTCTGAAAGGAGCCTTTTCAGAGGTGTCACTGGGGAGGACTGACAGAGGACTGACAACAGAGGACTGACTACAGAGGAACTGGCTAAATAATCATCACTTGCTAAACACAAGACCCTGGGGCAACATTCTCTGTTAAGCTGTGCCAGTGGATAGTACTGTGCAAGCACTTCTGTGCTGCTGTCTGTGATGTTTTGTGTATGTATGCGTGAAGAGATATAAATTTAGAAATCAGCATTGTTTTCCCACCTACATCTTACTGGGGTTTTTTTGCCCCCCAAATCCATTTTATAGCTCTAAAACAGCAAGTGTAGCATGAAAAATGAATAAGCTAAGTTAGGTCTGTAGGGAGTCTGTCTCTATTATTAGACCAACTGATACAGCTGGAGCAAACAGATAATCTTTAAGGCATCTGATTTATCTTTGGGTCTGAACTGCAGCCTGTTTTTTTTTTTCCCCCCAGCTGTAATTAGCAGTATAATAAAAGATATTTCTCCTCCTTAAAAGACTTCCCTCTCTTACACTCCTAGACCGCAGTGGTTATAGCCACCCAAATACTGCCACAAAGAGATCAGTCAGAGTTTAGGACCCAGAGCCCTGTTTAAGGCTTACGGGATGTGACAGCTGACTGAAAATCAATGAAGTGTGATTTACCAAGCGTCATAATGAGGGCAAGATAAGGCTAGAAAGGTGCTGCCTTGCCTTGCAGACTTAACTGTCTCCCTTGATTTTTAACTAGATTGTTTTAGTCCCCTACAAAGATGAGACCGATTTGCTTATGAAAACAGAAGATCGGATTTAAAGGAAAAGCCACGGTGGTGCCCATGCTTTGCCTAGCGCTCTTTGCCTTGTGTCTGAGCTGCTCAGGTAGGTGTGATTTCTTCTTCTTCTTCCAAGCTGAGCTGCAGGTGTTCAAGTTTTTTTTTCTGCTGGCTGGTTAGCTGCCGCTTTCTGGGATATAGTGAATTCTGGCTTCCCTTGGTCCTCCTCTAAACACTGTGTGAGTAGCAGAAGAGGGTTATATCAGTTGCTGCCTTTGTATTGCAACCATGGTCAGTTTGACAGCTAGGTTTTAATAACTGGTGCTGGGATGGTTGCTGGCTAGAAATTAACAAAAAATCCTAAGCTCAACTTTTCACTGCTAAAGGGAATTAAGGGAGAATTTCCATCGCCAAGAGGAAAACTGAAATGCTTCAGGCAAACTGATGAAAGGCTTAGTGTCTTGTCTGTATTTCTTGAGGTGTTTTGCACGTTTTTTTAGCAGACTTTCTGCCCCAGAACTCCTGTTCTGCACCCATGGGGAACCGCTACTTGCATGGATCACAGAGAGAAACAGGAACTTGGGGGAGAGGGGAGACGGCAGACAGTGCTTGGGTAATTGAACGTATGTTAGCCTGCCAGGGAGCTCCCCTCTCAGTGCACCATATGGTAAATTCAGGGATGTATCTGTCCTGTGGCTGCTTCTCTGTTTTTTTCAAAGGCAGTGACACTTTGTTCAATGTTTTCTCCATGGATTTATCTAGCTTAATCATAAGATGGGGCTTGGTCAAAGGAACTGTTAGGCTATTTTCCCACATTATATTTCTTATTTCTCATTAATAGCTTCTGCTTTTAAACTGTCTTTGTGCAAGTACTGAGGCTGTCTTATAAAGGCAGCAATCTTCTTCCTTCTGACTTTCTTCTTTGTGAGACTCCTCAAGTCTTTTTCACTCTTTTGTGTGGCTTCCTCAGCAGTTGAGATTCAACATATCCAGCCCCAAGCGCAGCTTTACCACCTGTCTTCTATACCCACTGGGAGCATTAGGTACCTGAACTTTATGTGAGATGTGGGCTGTGAAATGGCACCATTTTCTTTTGAGGGAGGTCATACACACCCACAGACACAGAGGGTGTGTGGCTGCATGTATGTGTGCAGGATGCCATACTCCAACAAAAACAGAGCAATGCATTCTGGCATTAAGACAGAGATGGTTTTTATCCTGCATATTTTGGGGTTATGGATTTTTCTATTCAACGGCTTTTCTGTTAAATCTCCTGTTTTTAACAACCATACAACCCTGCGAATCTCCTAAAGGGAAAGCGAAACGTCTAGGAAATGGAGTCTTTGCAAAGACTCTTGTATGTCAGGGGATTGGAGCTCTGAGGTTGTGGGTAGTGAGGGGGGAGAAATGTGTTCTTTCTCTTCCTTTGGTTGCAGATGCAATACCTGTTTCAGAGTTTATAGCTCCTCAAAGAGGAACGATATCTTGCTGTGGCTGGAAGTGGGAAATTACAGTGTTGCTTGGACCTTGTGCTCTCCTGAGAGGATCCAGACAGCATTAAAGAATGATTTTGTCTCATGGAAAGCTCTGAGAGCAGGTTTTTGCTTTGGGCAGTCCTTCAGCTGTGTTGCTTGTTGCCAGGTCTAGCCCTGTCCACAGCCTCAGACAGACACTGATGAACTGGAGGAGGCTGCACAGCTTGTCGTGCCCGGGAGATGGGCAGCAGCTGCTGGGGAAGAGGACATGGGCAGAGACAGTGGTCTGTGGTCACATCCTTTCCTCCATGTAGGGGCAGAGCACTGTCCTCTGCTTCCAGTTTTCTCTCCGGAGGGGCTGCTGGGCTTGAATGCCCTTCCTCTCCATGTGGCGCTCTCCATGTGCTGGGGGCTGCCTTAGCTCTGATCGTAGATGCACAGGGTGTGTGAGCACATTGACTGTGCCCTCCAGGGCTCCCCCACCATCAGGTCCTGGCACCATATCTGGACCATGACCCTCTGCCTGCAGACCCCTCTTGCACCTAATGCTTGGCAATCCAGGTGCAGGTGTTCTGCTCACCCTGGGGCTGGCAGGGCACAATCTGGGCCCTGGACAGTGTCCTGTGAGGTCCCCTTTGACTGCTGACACTGCAACGTGGCTGTGATCCCTACTGTATGGGGTCAATCCTTTTTCCTCCATGGTGGCTTTGAAGAGAGGTAAAATCCTTCTCACCTTTGAGTGCTGTGTGTGTGCACAAGGGAAGAGATGGAGGTTATGTCAGAACCTCAACATCACAGGGAGTGGGGCTGAAGTTTGGGAAAGGATGGAGGGTCTGAACTGCCCTTCCCCCTTCACGGTAGCAAGGGGAAGGGGGAGCATGGTGTCAGCGACTGTGGGAGTCACAAGTTTTGCAGGTACAGACCATGATGGCTCTGCGCTTGCCTGGCAGATCTAGCCCTGACTGCACCATCCAGCTCCTGCTGCTGCCAGATGGGCTCTTTTTGCTTTGGCAAAAAGGCCATAGAAAACATAAACCTCGTACTAAGTCATCACTGCTCTGGTCTGATGATTTTTTTTTGTATGTGAGTTGGGCTTGGGCTATCTTGCCTTTCCATTCACTTGCCCGGGTTCTGCTGAAAGTCTGAGCATCTGAATTTCTGCAGAATTTGCTGTACAAGACAAGACCTGGCCAGAGGTGAATTTCCCTCACATCATTGCTCTGCCTTGTTCAGGTCACGGCATTCTCTATGTCTGCTTTCTGGCAATGCCTCCACTCTGCGTTGCTCTCTTCCAGATGTGAATGCCTTCAGTTCAATTGCTGAAAATGAGGATGCGCTCCTCAAGCACTTATTTGAAGGCTATCAGAAATGGGTCCGCCCTGTGGAAAACTCCAACGACACCATCAAAGTCCTTTTTGGGTTAAAGATATCACAGCTTGTGGATGTGGTAAGTGTGGTGTTAGGCTCAGTAAAACACCCCTTCTTTTATAGACAGGTGTGCCACCATCTGGGGGGGCTGGTAATGTAATTAGCTTTTGCTTTCTGACACAAGAAATGCACAGTGAGGGTTGGGCAGCAAAACACTGAGTGTGAAATGGCACTGGTAATATGATCTTCTGCCCCCCCCGACCCCTAGGATGGACTCTAGGACTCATTTGTTTTGAAGGAAACCTGAAGGTTCATTTTTCCCTGCTGTTCTCAGGGAATAATGCCTCATTTTCACAACCAAACAACCCATGCCAGACAGTCCTTGACATCTATGTTGCAATTTAATGACAAGACAGCTACAGGAGAGGACTGAGGAAGGGTAAGAGCTGGTTGGACATGATTCCCTCTAAGCAAGCTTGTATTGAGGCCAAAGGTAGTTCAAGTCTTGACTCAGCTGGTCACTCAGATAAAACTCTAGAGGCAAAATAGATAATCCCGTGTTTCTGCCCATGTGGAAATTTTCCCTTCCCTTTCCACTGCAATGCAGAGTGGAATTTGCACAATGCCCAGAGGTACCCACACAACAGTGTGTTCCTTACATCCCCCAGCCCCTGGTAATGTCCCCTTGTGCTGTGGAAGGCTGTCATGCTTTGACACTGGCCCAGTGCCAGGCGCCCACAAGAGCTGCTCGCTCACCCTCCCCTGCCACAGTTGGGCACAGGACGGAAAAGGGAAAAAAATTAATGAAGGCTTCATGAGTGAG